>WNYC01000080.1:20688-83691 GCA_021396375.1 Sporothrix mexicana | reverse complement strand
CCCCCCCCCCCCCCCCCCCCCCCCCCCCCCCCCCCCCCCCCCCCCCCCCCCCCCCCCCCCCCCCCCAATTCGAGATAGACTCATATGCCAGAAGTAACAGCGAGTACAGTGCAAGGACAGAGTTTTCAGATACGTCGTATATCTCCAGCTTGCAAGTATTGCCTGACGTTCAACAGTTCATGTCTTGGCTTTGGATGGGTATCAAAAGTCGGCAATCGCCATTGCCTCATGCATGGGCATTTTTACCTGCACACGCCCTCAACAAAGCAGCGACAGGAAGACAGGTATCTTGCATATTTCTGGTGCATACCACATACACCTACATGAGTTTGCACCGCCTTTTTGTGCTGGCTGTGATGTGTGGCCTCTTTGGTCTCTTGGTCTCTTGGCCTCTTTGGCATCCTTTGCCTTTTTTTGCTTCTGTGCTCTTTGCTGGCTCCAACCATTTGCTTTCTTTTTTCTGTGCAGAGAGTACCTTCACTTACTCTCCATCCCATTCGCCCTTGCAGAAACTTCACCTGGCAGGTGCGTCGTATTACAGATGCCGTTTCAGCTGGCAACGAACGAAAAGGAAGGATGATGAAAACTCTTGACCGCTAGATGAGAGATGACTTTGATAGGCTGATTTTTTTGCATATCGTGAATGAATTTTCACGAAAACATAGTTGATGAAGAATGTTGAGAATGATAACAGTGGTGAAAAGGCACGCGTCATTACGGAGAATAGGCAATAAAGTAGAGGCTACTGCTAGCGGCGGCAACGGCCCGTGATCGACAGCGTAGACTGCCTCTCCGTATGGAGTCTGTTTGGCATTGCAGCAAAATCGGCAACGTTTGTCGTAATACGGTTATTCATTCTACTATCTATTCTTCTGCCCTTGTCTCTTCAAAAAAAAAAAAAAAACCCGCCTCGAACTTACATTCATGCATAGCCACTGTATGATACTCCTTACTTGTGCATTGCCTTTGTGTTCCTGAACGCGATGGCATCTTACTTCCCCTTGCAGGCCGTTTCTTCTGTGGTCTGTACCCGATTGCACATGTACAAACTACCACAGTACGACACATTTGAATTTCACTCCGTTTCTAAAAAGGGGGAAGATAATGGAGGATAATGGAGGGCGTCGAAGTCCAGGGAGAATCCAGTTTCCATTCAATGTCACCCCAGAAAGTAAGCAATGGCTGAAACGGCCGTCCGGGAGGAGAGATCCGTTCGTGGCAGGGGAACACGCGATCGAGGGTTAGGCGAGAAATGGGGTCAGTGGACACGTAAAGACGAAAACAACAGCAAGGAAGGAAAAGATACAAGTGCCCAGCAAAAGGAAGAGGAAAGGGGGATTGCGGAGGCACCGGGGAGCCAGTCCGAGGTTGTCAGTCTTTTTTTTTTCCTTCTTCACGATGAATTGAGACCTGGCCTGTGCCAACACATCAAATGAAGCAGGAAAGTCACAAATGTCTTTGAATGTCGGTTCTTTGGTTGGAAGGAATCCTTTGCCCGTTGTGACGGTCCAAAGAAAGAAAGCAGCGTATCGTCAAATTCTGCACGCCCCCTATGGTCCCTTGCTTGTTAAATTCTGTTCCTTGCTTTCAGGAAACTATGCTACTTTTTCCGTGATGTAAACGGATTAGCTAGTGTTTCGTCTCGTCCGCTCTTCCGTCGCGTTTGCCTAGGTTTTCTCTCTCGTTGCGATGCCGTTACGCCGTTATGGGGCCCAGCTGGGGTATTGAGCGTGTTCCCCTCAAAAAATTGATGATGGTCTTGCAAACCGGAATACGGAATAGTGTGGGGAAAAGTCAGCTTTCTGTGCCTTTGTCTCTCTCGTTATTCCAAGCTTCCGTTTTCCCAGAAAAGGGCAAACGGAGGAAGCCACGATGCAGATGTCAAAATCAAAATCACAGCAACAAAATACAACTTCCAAGTTATGTGACAACAAACGCGAAAGTCGCGCTTCTGCGATCAGATCCTTTTTTTCTTGGTAATTTTTATTATTCGAAAGCCTACCTTGCTTTCCGTCAAGCTTTTATTCAAGTCAACCAGGTTGCAGAGCCAACATCAAAAGAAGCAGGCCGACAACCACGGTTTTCCGTTTGTTTTGAAAGTAAAAGGCTCTGATTCTTACAACCCCCTCCCCGCCAAACTTGACAGAACCACGGATCGTTCTGACTAAGAAAGAAAAGGACAGTGCAAAACATGCTCTGATGCTCTGCCCAGTGATGTATGATGTATGAGAAGATTTCCCTTCCGTGGAGGAAGCACATCCATGGGTAAGGAACGAGCGCGAACCAGATTTTGCAGTGTCCGGGTTTGAATACTGCTTGGTTTTGGAGAGCCCTTCTCTCCCCTCTTCATTCCGCTCCCTACTCCTCTCTGCTCCTCTCTTCCGCGAACCAGATATGCCCTTCTCCAGGTTATCGGTGTGCAACTGCGTCGTCGATTGTCTACGATTAACAAACAAACGATGGAAAGAATAAGGAAAATATGCACCTGTGCGTTTTTTGCGTGATTACTGGATATTGGTTTGAATGCCCCTTTTGAATATCGCTTACAAGCAAGAACACGCAATCGTAAAAGACGAGAAGAAAGAGAAGAAAGAGATCATAGAAGCATCAAACATCAAGGTCAAGACTGCTATCACGCCATCGCTGACTTTACAAAATGATTGGGTATCCCTGCCGTCTGCACGGCATTTTAGCTACTTAAAAGCTCTAGCATATACTAGGTATTTTTTTTCGTCCCGAGTTATCGTGCGATCAAGAGGTCTTGAACCTAAGCACGCGCCCTGTTCACATCGAAAACGCCTAGTTGATGAGCCAGATACTGGCACCGTTTCTTTATCCTATTTTATTTATCTCGTCGTCAAACCAACCCAGATCAGACGACTTTCGGTCACGGCCTATCGCTGGGAACGGGATATGGGGGCACAACGGGAGTCGTTCACGGGATACCCTATTAGAGACAGAAAAGGGATCACGATGTGCTGCCAGGCCGCCCTATGACTTACGATTTCTACCCCAAGTTTCGTCCGGTGCCATGGCCCCCCATCCATTACCCCACGTAAGGGATCTAGTAGAGGCAAAAGGGGCAGAAGACGCCGCAAACAGTATGGAGAGAAAAGATACAGAGACAAAACCACGGGAACAAAACCGCCCCCCTGTGATACCAATCACAGAATGTCACCCACACCTATTTGAAGGAAAGGACGAGATATTGCGGGGTGGGGGGACGACACAGAATGAAAAAGAAGGAAAGGGAACGGGACGACAAAACAAGACATCGCCAAAAAAAAAAAAAAAAAATAGGGTCATGTTGGTAAGCGGAAATAAACGTAATCGAAATTTGAATATGGAAAAGAATGAGAGACTATGAGGCCTATTGACAGACGCAAAACCCAAACGAACCATGAAATAGCGTCACGATGTTTTCGTGGTTGTCGTTTGTTCCAACTGCTTTTCTGCTTTTATTTTATTTTTCTATTTATTTCTAGTCTTGGCTTTTTTTACGTCTCCATTTTCACTGTCGGTAAACGCGGTGATCACTTTAAGAGGGGGGAAAGAAGAGCAGGAGCTCCCCCTGTTGCAAAGCTGAAAAAATCGAGATGCAGATAGCTATGAAAATACCCCTCCTTTGGAGCTGCCCAAGCTTCTTCACATTAACATTTTGCATCTTTTAGAATAAAATTCTCGGCTGGCGGCGGCTCTGCTTGCGGCAATGCATCTGACGTGGTGTGTATCATGTCTCTCGTAGTCTGCTTTTCTTTTATCCTCCCACAGACAAGTGTGTGCATCTTGCTTCCTTCACACCCCCCTTTGTTCACTCTGAACTGGCGGTGTACAAAAGTCGTAGAGAAAACAGGTACGTAGAATTTGACGATGCATAAAACGCGAGATGCTTGAATCCCCGCCGCGTTTGCAAAATAAACGGACAAACTCAATGTAAGATACAAAATTACATCGTAGAATAAAACGACCAAAAACGGCCCGGTTGCAGCAAAAGCTTACTCCGTACATTCCTCGTACGTACGACGTTTCTCCTTTTACCACAGCACACTCTTTTCCTCGCTTCAACCTTCAAACCCCCACTTCGTCCCAAATGCTCCCTTTTCTATGGGGGGGGCTATTTTGCTCGGCTCTCCAGGGATGACGAAATAATCACTGGGAAAAGGCAAAGGCCCCGCTTTACGGAGCTCTTTTCACTTTTTCACTAGGCACTCATTGATTTCACGATCTCTGATGGGGTTTTTTGCTTTGGAAATTTTGTTGGGCCTTGTTGACCCTGCAGTAGATGAGCTCTTTTTATTTCCTTTTTCATACTTTGATTTTTACTGTCGGGACCAGTATTCTCTTCCGTTTCGTCCAGCCCACTTCCCTGTTTATGTGGGAATATGGGAAAGGAAGCAAAGCGGGCAATTCTTTTTTTTTTTTTTTTTTTTCGTGCCTTCGGCTGGCCCCCTACTTTATCGTTAGTTTTTTGTATCTTCTCTCCGTTTTCCTCGCCGCTTCCCTTATTTACTTTTCTTTACGAGATGGCAAATAAAAAAGGCGGCGAAGGATAAAGATGGAATCTCCTGTTTTTAGTGGGGTTTGTCTCTCAAATGTTTTCATGGTCGTTTAGCTTGCACGTTTTTTCTCTACCGTTAAAGTACATGTACCTCGTAACAGTGATGTATTTTTTATGGTAAGATGCAAGTAAAGTATCCCCCGGGCCCCGGCAGTTGCGGTCCTTTTTTTCCTTCTAGCGGACGGGGTGTTTTTGTTCTACGGGGGGCGAATAATCTCGGTTTTTTTTTTTTTTTGGTTGTGGTACTGTCCGTACCCCGAAAGATTGGGGCCTCCGTCATAGTACATGTACGGAGGAATTGAGGGAGTAAAAGGAAGAGAGAAAGAGACGGCGCCAAACGAAGCTGCAACAAATACAGCGAGCATAAAACAGAGCGGCCGCGAGGCGGGCAAAGGTGGGTGAGGCGGACAAGGCGTCATAGGCTGCAGATCGCCGAACAGAATAGGGCCGTTAGCTATTTTCACTTTTTCGGTGGAAATTGGCATCGAAGTTTGCACGGCTGTTTTTTTCTGGGAGTACGACATACTCTCGGTCATTATTTCTCGACATTTGTTGCTCTCTAAGTGCTGCTCTTTCTTTGTCGTCATACCACCCACTTTTCTTTTCTTTCTTTTCTCGTGCTCCGCTTTGCCGAGGAGCAGCGAGGGTCCTCCGTTTTTGGTTTTTGGAGATAATTTTTTTTTTTAAAAAAAAGATTAGAGTACCCAAAGGGGTGAAATAAGGAGATGCTTTGTTTGGTGTGGCACGGCACGATCGAAATCGAGGCGGTCAGTGAATTACAAAAGAAAGAAAGAAAGAAACATACAGCAAATAAAATAGGAAAAGAAGGACACAAACGGAAAGCTGTAACGGCCGCTATTGCAATCATTTTACGTACTCTGTAATACACTCTTGCACTCACAGCGGCCCGTTTGGGGGAAGTGATTGATTGGGGGCAAAACTGCTTTCCTCCTGTTTATTTTTCTACTGTGTAAGGAGTATGGGGATCAGATTTGGGGGCCAAGTGGCCGACATGTGAAAACGGCCCTCTCACAAAGAAGGGCGTGTATGCTGAACCAAGACACAGAATGGAGCACTCTATACTCCATATTCGGTACGGATTTCTCCCTTTCTCAGTGTGTATGCAAGCTACCGTTGCTGCATCAAACAAATTTAATCAAAAAGCGAACAGGCAAACGGGCCAACAAAGGGACCGGCCACACGCTGACACTCCAATGGAAGGGAGAATGCGTGAGGGGGGCTGAGTTTCGTGTGCCTACTCACATGTTCGTTCGGACGTTTGTTTGTTTGTTGGGAAGAACACAAGAGAAAACGAGTGGCTCACGGAAAAGTGCAACTGTTGAACAAGGCTATGCATCTCAAAAAGCCCGTTTTCTTCACAAGATCGTGGAAAGTGGTGTGTGGTTTGAAAAGCGTTAAAATTGGAGTTAAAATAGAGGACATTGTGTCCCGATGAGAAGGGTAGTTAAAAAAGTGGTAATTGAGAAAACGCCCAAAAGTTTCCGCCAAAAAAAAATAACAAAAGTCTATAGTGGTGTTGGTTTCCCCGAGTCCCTGATCCCATCCCAAAAAGTGTCAAAAAAAAAAAATCAAAGTCTATAATTATGTTCGCCCCAAGTCCCAAGAGTCCGTGAAAATAAACCATCAAAAGTAAAGTCGTGAAAGCGTCTCCCTGGAGGGCTGAGAAAGAGAAGCTGTTCGGTTGTAATGGTTCTCTGGCAGAGAAGCACCTTAACCGTCGCCTGGCCCTTTCTCGTCCCTCCTTTCGAGCATCCCAGAACAAACCAAAGAATGAAATTGAAAATGAGCAAAAAAAACCAAGAAGATCCAGCGCTGCCACATGATTGAAAAGCATGAAAATGAAATAGGTATTAAGTAGACACCGGTGTCGCCTGCGTTTGTCTGAGATTGGTTGCTCTCCCATGCGTATATTATGGGAGAAAATGAGACAAGATGTGCCTCTACATCCGCTCCATGAGGTCGCCGCCCGAGATGCTATTAGTGGAAGAGCTGCGGCCGCTCAGGTTAAAACCGTCGCTGGGCATCAGCAGATCCGGAACACCCTTGGTCATGACCTGCGGGACCGGCAGTTTTCTCTGCGAACCGTCGGTGCGGCTCAGAATGTCGCTCAGAGAGATACCGTTGGGCTTAGAAGTTGAGCCAGCGGGAGCAGGTGCCGTGTACTTTGACGAATCGGGCTGGGGCTCCAGAGGAGCCAGGGCAGGCGTCGTGTGCGAGTGCAGAGACAGCTGGCGGAAGGGAGGCAGCTCGTAGGTGCTCGAGAACGGACGCAGGCGCGGCGAGTGCGCAGGCGTGGCCAGCGGCGTGTGGTCGGGTGTCGGAGACAGCGAGTCATGCGAGAACGTCGGTGATGACGGAGCAGTCGAGTTGGGCGAGTTGGGCCGCGAGCGCTTGGAGTGGCGGTAGGCGTGCGAGTAGTGCTCGTCGCTGTGGCCGTTGCTCTGGCCGTTCGGTGCGCTGTGGCCGTCCTCGTTCGAGTGGCTGCGCGACATGTGGTAGGCAGAGAGCGAGGGCAGACGCTGCTGCGAAGAGTGGTGGTGGCTGCCGTAGTACGACGACGGCGGGCTCGTGTGGTGACTGTTGCTGCCGTGGTGGCTCGAGTGATGGCTCGAGTGGTGGTGCAGGTGGTGGCTGTTGCTGTGGCTGTGGTGCCGCGAGGACGAGGGTGTCGAGTAGTGCGAGGGAGGAGCCATGACGGTCTCGCGCTCAACCTGGTGGGCGGCCTTGGCCAGCATGGCAATGTCCATACCCTGGTGCGACTGCTGCGGGCTTGTGTTGCCAAAAGCGCTACCCAGACGACCGCTGCTCGAACTGCTGCCACCGAACGAAGGCTTCAGGCCGTTGGCCAGGCTGTACGAGGAGTAGGTGTGCGGGGGGCTGTGGTTGGGAGAGCCCAGGGCCGAGGGAGGTGCAGAACGGATAGCCTTGGCACCGGCCGGCGGAGCCATCAGGCCTTCGGCGTTGGGGTTGTACGAGGCGTGCGGCATGTGCGTGGCCTTGTTGTGGCGGCGCGAGTTGGGGTTGTTGTGTATCCGCGAGTGGCGCGTGAGCTCGTCGGACCGCGAGAAACGCTTGCTGCAGCCAGGGAACTGGCAGGCGTGCGGCTTCTCGCCCGTGTGGGTGCGGATGTGGCGCGTCTGGTGCTCCAGGCGGTGGAAGGCCTTGTCACAGAGCGGGCACTTGTAGGGACGCGGCATCTCAGGAGTGGCATCAGAGGCCTGGCCGCTGGGCACAGGGCCGTTGGGGCGGATGCTGGTAGAGGACGAGGCGCCGGAGGTAGACTCGGAAGAACCCATCTCGACGTCGGTCGCCTCGTTCTGGAGGTGCTGGTGGATCATACTGCTACTACTACTGCTCGAGGCAGTGGAAGGCGCGGAATCCGGGTTGAGTAAGTTTGAGAAGTTAACTGCGGACTGAGCTCGCTGCATTGAGGGCCGTCGTTTGACTCTGGGCAGAAAGAGTCCAGATGACGGGGCAGGCGAGGGTGAGGGTGAAAAGAGTATGATCCGAGGCAGAAAAGATATGCCTGTGCCCTTTATTCTTCAAGTAGTTGCAGGATTCCGAATGTCGTTTTTTGGTGAGAGAGCGAGCGTTGCTATCGCGTGTGAATTCTGGTAAGAAGAACGGCGAGGGGCTTCCTGGTGCCACTGCTTGGATACGTTATGAGAGTGGATGCTGGTGTTGCTGGTTATGGCTACGCAATGTTCAAGCGTCGTGAGGCTGGGTGCAGTATGTCCTGGTGTGAGAGTATGCTGGTGAGGTAGTGGGTAGGAGGGAAGAGGAGGAGGGAAGAAAAAAAGGAGGAGAGAAAAAAAAAAACAGAAATTCGGAAGAGGGCTTTTTCTTATGTTTTTTCCAGAGGGGGGAGGAGCGGATATGGTTTTTAAATGGCCTTTTTGGGGGGTGGGCATGGGAGTGTTGGGAGGGAAGGTATGGCCGGCCGGGGTCGGTAGGTAATAAAGGGCCTTTTTTTTTTTTCTTTTTGTTCTTTCCCTCGCTGTTGCTTTTCGCTGAGATGGGGGGTACATGTGGGGAGTAGCCTGGGCGTGAGTTGGTTTTTGAGGAGGACGGGGGAAAGAGCGAGCGAGGGGGTGGGGTGTAGGGAGTGTGGTGTGCACGATATTCTGGCATATGGGCGGGTGTGGGTGGCATGTCATGACTGGCTCAGCGTCAGCGAGGGCGGGCGTGTGGAAGGCAAAGAACGGGGTAGAAGGTCCAGAAGGTACGTAGCCCTGTACCACGGGGTGCAGCGCGAGGGGGCGTATGGCTTTGACAGAGGGCAAGAGCGATGGCGTGGGGCGTGGGGCGTGGGGCGACGTCGAAGCAGAACGGAAGGAACAAGACGGAGACGGTGTTGGCGCCCTCGCACCGTCTCCCCAAATCTGCGCTTGCCCAGACAGCCTAGTAAACTGCCAAACGGAGGCCTTGGCCTCTGTGAAGTGCATTTGCTTCCATTTCCCATTTCCTCCTATCTTACCCGGGGAAGCGAACACACCCCCGTTACGAGCAACATACGTCGTAGACTCAGCTTGCGCCATTCTTGGAGAGATTGTGACCACTGCCACCGTTCGCCCTATGAATCATTGACAGCGGAATGTACGACGCCTGCCTATCTATAGCAAAGTTGCCCATCTCAGCCAGTCCGTCGTGGAAAGATGCTTTCCAACGAAAACTGAAGGTACGTGAGCAGCCACTGGGTTGCGGAGTACTCCATCTGGGGTTCCTGTTTGGATGGTGTCGGGTGCCTGGTACTTTTCACTTTCGGGTGTATCTTGTCATCTATTGGCTCTCAGTAACGGTAGGCAGGGGGCGCTGTCACGGCTGTAGGCGCTCGCAACGGACCTGACGCCGTTTGTAAGGAGGAACTTACTTACATACATACACACACTATGCCGTACAATACAGAGTAAACAGTTGTGTGTGATAGATCCGTGAGCTCCCGCAACCGCGACTGGCTGGCTCCTGGGTCCTTCGCAAGTGGGCGCCGTGAGCGTGTTTCATTCCAGCTTTGGCTCTCGGTCAGTGAGGAGGATGCCTCGTCCCGCGATGGAGACGAAAAAAAGGGAAGAAAAAAAATATCAAGAAAATACTAGAGTCACGACAAGCACCCCACGATGTACGGGAAAGGGGGAACGGTCTCTCGACCAGGCCGCTGTGCCGTGTCTTTATTCTCCTATCACAACACGGGGGGCAAGGTGGGAGAGAGTATGAGGGTATGGACTGGCTGGGAGCCGATATTGAGGAGATCTGGGCTGTTTCTCCCAAGCACACCCAGGCACACCTGTGATTTCTATTTATGGTTGCGGTACTCCGTAAACCCCATCAACAAGACACACTCAAAGACCTCCCCACGCCATTCTCTCCATATTTTCATCCCCCCTGGCCTTTTGGCCTCCCACGTCCCAGCACCAGGTCCCTGTCTGCCCCGGAACGCTGCTCGTCTGTTTCTGTTTTCAGTGTTTGAGCTTCTTCCTTTGAATCGTTGCCAGATGCCGGGGTTTTCGGCTGCTCGCTTCTCAGCTCGCTTCACGACGGAAACCCCTTATTCGGGCATGTCAAAGAGGCGATATGCTATATTTGTGTCCATGAGACAAAATATAGGTGCAAAGTATCGCAAGTATCATATCGTTTCTTACTTGCAATTTTATGCACATGCTCAACCCTCATTACGCCCTGCACGTTCTTGTACGTCTCTTGAGACAGCTGGATCATGCGGTCTGGCAAAGAAAGCATGACACTGCCAGCAGGCCACCTTTGACACAAACGGACAGGTTAAGGAAAAGAGCAACAGGCACACATGCCCGCACAAGCCACGAGTACGACCGAGTGCAGTCATACAAGCCAACAGAAGGTGGTCACAACATGCAATACTGCACACCTCTATTTTTGAACAGCCTGTCCATGCTGGAATCTCTATTTCATTTTTTACCTCCGTCTCTTCATTTTTGGGCTTTGTCTTTATATGTACGACGTATTCATAACGAAGGAGTGTCTCCCCAACCCAGATTCCCCCGGTAAATAAAACGCAGAATCTAAAACGGAACCGTGGGGTAGGGCAGGTCTAGACGGCCTGGAATGCGAGGACCTTCTCTCAGCGCCCAATGATCTGCTCTCTCGAGGGTGAGCATTTCCTTACAGAGTCAAAGGCCAAGAAATCATAGACAAGGGCCTAAACAGCCGCAAGCCAGTCCACTGTGCGGAGTATTTCTCCGTACGAAGTATGAATTGAGATACCACCAAACCCGCCGCCAAGCCGAAGTGATGAAAAAAAAAAAAAGGAAAACGAAAAGAAAACCGCCAAGGGGGATTGAGGGAATGGAGGGGTGCGCGTTACGGGGGGATGGGGGAACAGGCCGTCTCAGGGCGGACCGAGATATCTCAGCTTGCTTTTTCGCAGGGCGAAAGGGAAGCCTGAATGGGGAAGAAATGCGCCAGGGGGTGAGGAAACCCTTTCAAAAACCCTTTCAACCAGTTCAAAGCGCAAAATGAGGTCAAAGAATACAAGGGGAATGATAGCGAGAATTGGGAGAGGACAGGAAAGATAAAAAACGTGCTCTGAAGCAATACTGATTTTGGATTAGTCGGTGAAATTTTGCAAAGTAAAAAATGCCCGACTTGACAGCAAAGACGCTATTGAGAAAATAGACTGCAAAGAGATAACGGACGTAGTGATCTCAATGTAAATCCGACGATGGCTTCAAGCTCAGCACCGGACAAATAAAAAAAATGAAAGAAAATGAAAGAAGTCCGTGAAAAACGGAGCGCCGTATTTTCCCTGTGGAGTACAGCTCCCTATGTTGATAGCGTATCGTGAGATAGGGGGCGTCAATGCCAGAGAAATGTGAGAGAATACGGCCCGAGAATGAGATATCACAAAAGATACGACATCACAGTCCGCAATATCAACATGCAATAAATGCAAGATACAGGGAGACAGGGTAAGCGGCCTTTTACGGCGTACAGCGGCTGAACTGGAATCCACTGAAGTGGGAAGAGGAACCCCAGACCAGTCACAAATTACAACAGCAAGGGCAACGCGAGCAAAAAGACGGTCTGGGTGTCGGAAAAATGAGCACAGAATGGCGGCAGTCGGCCCTAAGATTGCGCAGCAGCAAAGACGTCGTGCGCACGCCATTGCGGTTCCTTTGCATCTTACTCCGTACGTTGTCAAGAAACTTGGAAAACACAGTCATTCATCATCCGTTGGGCTTGGTGTTTTCTTGGAAACGTCTTGTTGGGTAATGAGAAATATGGAATACTCCGAACACACAGTTAACTACAGGCCAAGAAATACGGGCTATCTCCGCATCAAATACGGAGTACGTTGTGTAATCTACTGATATTTCTAGTGCTCACCAACAGTCTGGAAAACATGGGGAAACCAAAACAGGGGGGACTTTGCTTCCGAGAGTGCTGCAAGGATAAGGCCAGCGACAAATTGTGGTGTGTTTATATGGTGATTTCTTTTGTTCGCTCCTCTCCTTGTCCTTCTCTGTCATATTTTCGTTTCTTTGTGATATTCGTGTTCATCAAAAAGATTTTCTTCTTTGAGTATTCCGGATTTCGAAGATATACTCACGGCGTCGTGGTAAATCCCGGTTATTCGCATTTCCCATTTGCCGTCAAACAATCAAGACATAAGACACAAGGGTTTTATCATAGAATTTGCCACTCAGGTGTCTGTTCCCCTGTCTTTGCTTCGTCTCTTATTATTCCTTTTCACATTTTTCTTTCTTTGTGACGAGAAAGGCATGAAAGAATGCGAAAAAGAGTCAAAGAGCAAGACCAGCGATATCACAAAGTGGATATTCCACAGGTTTTACAAGAACCCTTTTCCCCTTTTCCCTGCCCTGCCTTGGTCCTGTTCCTTCGACTTTGGCGTTTTTCCCCTTGCCGCTTTGCCTTTTTGTGTCTCTCCGTTCGGCCTTCGGCGCTCCCACTCACATTTTGAGGTTGCAAAGAAACAGCTGCTGGCATGTATTGTTGGGCGCTCGCTCATCACAATTCCCAAACGCGGATTTGTACATGTACCTGTAATCCAATGTGGAAACGAAAAGCGTACGTGCCCAAGAACGTCATACAAGAGATCGTCTTTCCCTGGTGTCAATTGACGACGTCTGCCGAACCTGTTAACCTCCGTCACATCTCACGTTGTGGTGGGAAAATAATGCAGACCGTAATCAAAAATATAAAAATAAAATAAAAACTGAGCTGCAGAAAGGGAGGCGGCCAAAAGTGTGGGGGTTGTATGTGCTATGAGAGGAAGCGATACCTCGTAGACAGGGCCAGGACACATTGCGACTGAGTAACGCCTATCTTGCGGGGACTGATGTTTACATCTACGAGATCCGCCACTTTGATAGACGCTTAAGATGGGAAAGAGCGATGTGCCTTCTCCTCGCATGCTCTTTCGATCATCGCAAGTCATGATGTCAATGACAGCGAGGACTGTCAGCTTTGACCAGTCCAAAGAGGTGCCTTCGGAAGTCGTCAGGCTACAAGTGCATCGTACATGTATCTTTCCCCTGTGCCTGGTTTCATATGATATGTTTCCAGTGCCTCCCAGCTGCTTAGGTATACAACGACCAGCAAATGAGGCGAAAGGTAAGGGGAATTCTGTCACCACTTTGCCTCGCTCCTTCCTTGTCAAGGCTCTCAAGCCTCTGAACAAGAGCCTCCCCTGAAAAGGTACATCTTGTTCCCCCATCGTGCCTGCCTTTCTTGGGTCGCCTCGGTGTTTCGGTCTTCCTGATCCGGAAGAAGCGTTTTGTGGGGTGAGGCGAAAGAGATAAGGGGAGTGTGACAGAGAGAAAATGGCCCAGAAAAAGTTTCTTTAGCTATGGCGGATGGCGGATGGCGGAAGGCGGGAGGCGGGAAAGGCGTGCTCAAGGAGAAAGCACGCTTAATGCTCGGAGAAACTCGCTGGGAAACTGTGCCTCCCCCCCATAAGCGCATCTTTCTCGGCGAGTTACATGGGGAGCTTGAGGCTAAGAGTGAGAAAAGTTTTTCTTGCGGGTTAACGGACTACGCTCCCGAATAGCAATAGGCGGTAGGCAAAAGTGCAATAGGCAATGCAAGGACATCGTAACGTTTCTTCACCATAAGCGCAGAATCGCAAAACGGTGGCCCAAAACGGGAACTTGGAGGCGAAGGTCGCTCCTTCACCAACGTCCGCACCCAGCAGCCTCAGAAGCAAGATATCGGGGCATGTCGGAACCGCTCGCAAACACACTATTTTCTCCGTCTTTCCTTCCCCCATATTTGCAATACAAACTGGCCACAGCAAGAGAGGCCGGCTATCTTCCACTGGAGTTGCTGAAAGTGAAAGATCGCTCCATGTCTCTGGATCGTCTCCATGATGTGGCACTCTGGGGACGCTCGACCTGTCGCTCTCTTTCCCTTTTAGCCTTTTCAGCTCTCTATCTGCAAAAGAGGATGGAAGGATTCCGATATCCCTCCATGCCAATCTTTGCCCACAGAAACAAAACGTTATCTGGATTTTGAATTGCGTGTTGGAAAGGGGCGAGGAAGGTTGCCCCAGCTGTGCCTTTGAATTGCCTCTTTGGGCCTTGCTCTTTCCTATTTTGATTGTGCATCGTGAAGGGCCAGGAAGGCGGGACCTCATGAAATGAGGACACGACGCTTCCCTGTTTCCTTCCCTCTCTTGCGCTCTTGTGCTCTTGTGCTCCTCTCGCCCTATCGTACGAACATTCCCCGGTGGCGGTTTGTTTCTCCGCAAAACTGGGATATCTCTTGCGATTTCACTAGTCCCCATTCTTTATTATTTACCCCAAGATACAACGGCACAGAGCAACACTGTCAGAAGCGAAACGAAGACGAGAAACTGGCATGCACTTCTTGGTCCGACATCCCGCTTTTCGCTTGTCCTCGTCTTGTTGCTCTTCGTCGTTGGATAACGTGGTAAGACACATCAGGCAGGCTGGACCGCGCCTGGCATCTTGGAAGACTGGCCCTTGGAAAGCATGGAGCCTCGACTTTGGCTTTCGTGGAGCCCCGAAGGCCGTCGTCGACGACAGGAAACAGCAGGTTCATTTTGCGGAGTATCCCTCTTTGAGCGGTTGTCTCTTGTCGCTCACACCGTCCTTCGATGTCCTATGCTGCCTCGCTGCGTATCGTCTCGGGGGACGTGGTAGTGCTCATCATGTCCGCAATTTATTAGATCCACCCCCTCCTGCCCTATCTATCTCTGTCTCCTTCCTCAGAGGCTACTACAGAAGGCACCTTCCCCGCCAAAATATCATCAGAAAAGCCAGTCGCCCCGTGTTGTTCCTGGCAAATTGCGCTGTTGTGTGTCTCACCGTTAGGAGGAAAGAGCATGCAGGAACCTGTCCGTTTCTCCTGCCCAAAACAGGCCGCTATGCTGTCTAATTCCTTTATCAGTGGGGGGGAAGTGGCACATTTTCCATTTTCCAGCGCTGAATGGAAAACGGACCTTGCAAACGGCAATCAAAACGACTTCGGCTATCTCTTCCAAGAACTACCGCTTGACGAAGCCGCTCACCTCACACGTCTGAACACCCGCCAACTGTTCTGTTCGCTTCCCTCATATTCCATCTCTGCTTTTCATTTTGATTTCGAGCCTGGTCATTCCTTTCTTTGACTATGTCCCACCAAAATAGACAGAAATACAAAAGAAAGACAGAAAACAAACAGAGAAGCACGACAGTTACTTAACAAGGGCATACCAAGCTATCATTTCTGTTTATTGCTTCCTGACTCGTTGACACGATCATACACTGACAAGGCAAACTGGCAAGCCAGGCTTTGGGCCGATTCTCTCCATTCTCGACGATATCTTCTCATCTCGTTTCCTTGTTGCCGACGCCCAAAATGAGGAATCACGCCTCTGTTGATGCCATTTTCTTGTTTCTTGTCCTTCCTGTTATGTCTTGCCTCATCCTCTCCTTTCTTTTCTTTTTCTTGCCCCTTCGTCTTTTCCTGTCCTCCTAACGCCATTTGCCTATCGCGCTATTACCCCGTACTCAGTAGATTTTTGTGGGTTTTGCACAGTACACCCACGCCCCCCTGGTTAAACCTTTTCGTCGGAAAAACAAAACGACAACAAACGTGGGGGTTGAGCTGTTGGGCTGCGGACCCACCCCTGTTCTGCTGTGTGTGTATTTTTGCCCCTGTGGCCCAGCCAGGGCCAGACACATGAATTTTGCAACTTTTGAATACGACGTATTGCATTTGGAGCCCAGGTCCAGCCGTAAAGGTCAAGGAAGTATTGTGAGGCGAGGAAAAATAAAGAAACGACAAGCAAGAAAGAAGGCATAGAGATATATTGCTTCACTGTTCTTTGCTCCCGTTGGTTGCACATTGTCTCGTATCAGAAGAAAACAAGACGGGACTCTGCTGCCTGGCCTGGGCAAAAAGCCAAAAAAAAAAAAAAAAAAAAAAAAAAAAAAAAAAAAAAAGCAGGGGTACTTATGATTTATTACGATGTAAACCAGCTTATCAAATTTCAAAAGACACAGCGAATTGTCGAATGTGCCGCCCCCAGGTTTTCCAGCCGCCCACCCTCTTTTCGTTGACACTTCTTCTCTCAACGTCAGCTCCAGTCTAAGCCTCCTTCAATCCTCTGACTGTGTGGCCTTCTATCGGCTTCCCCAGAAATCTGTCGAGATAGGGAGTATCTCCTTAGTCCTTACGTTTATGGAGCAATACCCTGCCACGACACCCATACTCATAAACAGATGTCATCATCTCACACACTCTTTTCCCCTTGAACGCGCGCGCGTATCTGACAAGAAATATGTATGTACAGAGATACAATGTATCTCTTATCGCGACCCAAGCCGTCCTCTCTGCTTTGCCCCAATAATCAACCGTCTCAGCTTGTCCGGGGCTGACCTGCATCACGGATACGCACTTATTGGTAAATATAATAAAGGGGCCATATAGATGGAGGTAAGGACGAGCCAAAACGTCAAAAATGACAAGAAAATATCTCGTTTCCAGGGCATCTTCGGGTGAAGCCCGCTCCGCCCAATTGTCTCTATTTCCTTTTGCAAAGTCACGGTAACTGGCGCAAAACGCGCCCGCCTCGCGATCTCTTGTCCTATAACAAACCAAACAATCAACCAACAACAATAAGGATTCGACACTCGTGCCTCTCTTTCTCTCGCTCCAATGACTCGTAGTTTAGTAGCCCAACTCTGAAAACATTTCCATTAAGCCGCGTGGCGTTTCTCACCGCATCGTGCATCGCGTATCGCGCAATCTCTGTTGATGCCTTGTCCATAAATCACATTTCCAAACAGGACAACGAGAAGCAGAACATTCACCCGGCCGTCCAGCCTTATATTTCTCGATCCATTTTTCAAAACGACCCCCGAAAAGAGGACATAATGCCATGTCCCCATACTTTTCCCCAGACTTCACATGTCCATCTCATCCGTCTCTCGTTTCCCGCGTTTTTTCCTGGGGAGTCAACAAAAGAGCAAAATGGGGAAAGTCCAAGCCAATTCCCCCCTTTTATCCCTTTATCTCCTCCGTCTGGCCTCGTCTTTTCTTGTCGATAACCGGCTGCGCGTTTAGAGTTTCTTGTGTAATAATTGTCTGGGCGTTCTGGACAAAGCAATTAACGCATGTAGTAATGCAGCCCGGCGTTGTGAATGTCCTGCTCCTTTGGGCAAAGGCTTCCAAGGTTAGTGAATCATTACCTTGGGGATTTTCTGTAGGGGAAATTCCCGGAGAAATGGCCTGTGGGAATCTGGGCCAAGCCCAGGGCGATGAGGAGATGAGGACAATCCCAGCAGAATCTCAAGCAATCGCAGAAATCGCACTATTTGCTCCAAAATAGTGACTTACGTGCCCCTCGCGCCCTGTTTTCCCTTCCCTCCACCCTAACGTGCTAAAAAGGCACTAGCCAGGACAGATCCCCCAGATTTTGCCGTTTGTCGCCATTCTCCTTTCAGCAGCATGAGCACCACATACCCCGGACCGGTTGAGAAAAGAAGTGGAAGGAGCGCGATAACGCTATCTTTACGCTAGCACGAGCGACGGCCCTGGCATTTGCAGACCCCAAAGTCACTTTTGTACTACGAATAGCACCAAATGGTACCTATCGCTTCATCCGACGCCAGTCAAATTCAGAACACCGAACTCACACCCCCCATTCGCGGTCCTTCCTCTCAAATAGGGTCGGGAGAGTTGGAGCGAAGTTTGCCGACCCGATCGGCTCCCCGCCTCACCGTCTCCCTTTTTCCTTCATTCTTTCAGCAAACTCACTTGCTATCACAACTGTCTCACCTGGCGGAGAACTTGAGCCCTTCACAGTATTGCGGCGGAAATAAAACCCGCACGCTCGTCTCTTAATTTCCCGATGCCATTTGGGGCCAAAAACAAAGGAAATCGTCGTCGATTCAGAACTGACAACTGCGCTCTTGTTGATCGCCCCTAAATAAAGAGTTGTAATCGCGATTGACGAATTTACTCATACTTTTTGCTCCGAACCTTTATTGATTTGAACCTCTGAATCCTAATAAATTTCTCCCTGTCGCAATCCATTTGAACATCAAACACCGAAGTGAGTACGGAGTGTCGTAGAGTCAGCAACCTTTCAATGCTCCTTCCATACGAGGACAGTTTGAATCCAAATCTGCCTTTCGCCCCTTCCTTCAACAATTCGTATTCGTGGAAACGGTGAGCAAACAGCAAGCGCGATAGACTATCTATCAGTCAGTCAACTGCGATGCACCACGACCGTTTACCCCTTTGTCCCTTATCTGACATATCTTACCTCATCAACAAACGGGTACGTCGTAGAACTCAAAGGGTTCAACAAACCCAGAAAAATTACAGGCCCATATTATTTATTGCAACACCGTTTGTCACGCTGGCGTCTTTCCCCCGCATTCGGATCCCTCGGTGTGGGTGGCATTTAAGGAGCAAACAAGTCAAAAGAGAACAGCAAAAAGGCTCAACGGGCCTTCGTTCAGGATCCTTTTCTTTTCCACCTCCGCTTTCTCTCCTGATTTTTATCATGTCGATACTCCCCGACGCTGGTGGTCTTGTTCGTAACGCCATATTTCCCCTATCTTTTTAGTGTACCCCGAAGTTGGTACCAATAGCCGGGGAAAATGTTGAAAAAAGTAATCAACCAAGAAACAAAAATCCGGAGAATCGCGAAAGTGAAAACTGGCATGTACAAGGGGAACGGTGTATTTCCACTTTGAGCAGGCGATCAAATGGGACAAGATGGGTAAATTACGGTTGTGTGTGTTTGTGCAGGGCAGATACAAGCAAAATGCAAAGTAAGATACGGAGAAGACAAGGAGAGGAACAACACTACACGACTGTCCAAGAGTATCTCGTAAAAAGGAAACGTTGCGTTGTTCTTGTTGTGTGCGTGCTTTGTCAGTGTGCTGCAGCAAAGAACAGAGTGATTCTTGTTTATTTTTTTTTTCCCAAGCGAAGCAACCCCCATTTTCCGATCCCGATCCCTGACAAGTTTTAAAAAGAACAACACGACCTCAAGCATAACGGCCGTAGACAGTTGAAACCCAAAAATACAATGGAAAAGGGACCGCCGTAGATACGCGGGGCAGGTCCTGGCATGGCTCGACTTGCCTATTTCGCCATAGCATGATGCAATGCACACAACCCACACTTAATCCTAAACCCTCATCGTAATTTTGGTGGTTGTGGTCTCTTATTCATCCAAAGATGACATTGTGCGTGAGCATCAGAAAGGGCCGAGAAAGACCGCCAATTGTGATACGAGCAGTTGATAGCAAAATAGTTGATGACGCATCTGGCGAAACGGACACGCCGAACACTTGGATAGCTTGATCTCGGATGGAAGGCCTCTTGAGATGGAGGGTTGTTCTCTCAACAAATGTCGATTGGGATGTAGATTATTCAATTGTTTATTTAGTTACTAAAAATCGAAAGTGCCAATTCCAGCAAATAGATGCCAAAAATTCAGACAAATCAACGAAAGATAGAGCGAGCGTCAATTTATTCCACCTTCTCTCTATCTTTTCATTTACACGCATTTCGGCTCGGGCTTTACGGTTTACCCTGTTCCTTGTGTGTATCAGTCCGTTGTCTGCAGAGGCGATCGTTTATATGAATAAAACCGGACGCGCGTCTGTGCACAGAGCTTGATGCACAAGAATAGATGAACTGGGCCGGTATCATCGTCGATGGCCTGCTTGTGTGAATATGCGTACCTGTACACCGCAATATCGCTACCACCTTCCCTGATATGCTCATATACGGCACTCGGGGAGAGAAGGGCGGTAGAATTCAAAAACTACACGCTTCTGCTTCTACATAGTATGCGATCAGCCAGTATATGAGGTCACTCAATTGACACGTTGATCGTCCACGAGCTCGCAATCGTTCATGTTCCCGTCCGCCATTTTGCTGTTAATTCGATAATTCGATCCCCTTTATCAGTTTGGCCCCTGTCCAGGAATTCGGTGCGTGGTTCCTCGTTTTTCTCGAGCCCCGGCCCCTGTCTTCCGTGTCTGAATTCATTATTCAAAGGCATACACAACAGGTCGAAGAAAGAAGAGAAAAAAGCCATGTGCAACAGCACGCCCCTACGCACGTATGGAAGAATCCATCTAGACAATATTTCTCCGCAGTCTCATATGTGAAGTGGACAAGTACGGGGTAGGACAGTTACACATGCCAATCCTCAATGAATTTGCACGACAGCAACTAGTACTGGTAGACGAAAGATGAAGCGTGATTACCTATCAGATAGAAAGTACCATTATGTGTGTTGTTTTTCTCCTTTGTTCATCGTCTCCCTCCTTTTCAGCCCTCCATTCGTTCTGGCCCTTCCCTAAAAATGGTTGTTCGCCCGGAGCCGCAAGCCTCCAAAATTTTCGAGAGGGGTGTGTCTGGCTTGTATTTTTTTTTTTTTTTTTTTTTTTTTGGTGCTGGCGTGGTTTTGTGGTGGTGGCTGTAAGTGGTAGTAGCCTTGTACATTTTCACATGCCAATGACATAATCTTTTCCTTACTACAAAAGTCCTAATCTGGGGGAGGCCAAACCATCCCTGACATCACCCACTGATACGCACATCGAATCGAGATAAAGTACAGATACACGAGGTACTCGGGATACTCAATTGAGCTAATCCCTTTCTCTTGTCGAGGGGGATAAAAACGAATAACAGATACGCGTCCCGCCACCTTCAACAAGCCTTCTCTCTAGACGAAGCTCCGTTTTGTTTGCCTCGATGGATGCATTTGAATTCTCTCACCGTGAATTTTTCGACTCGCGGTGTCGCCGTTTGCAAATTCAAAAACAAAATGTTGTTTGGTTTTGCCTCCATCTCCATTGTTTTGTCAGTCGTCCGTTTTGCCATTTGCCATTTGGACAGCTCGCTTCATCGGTTCATTCTTCGGTGTCATTTCGGTAGCCAGAAACCGAGGGTTTGAAAGCAATGCAGGGGGAAAAGGGACACACAAAATAGGGCCGGGCAGCCGCACGCAGCGGGGTGGAGGAAAGAGAGAACAAGGAAACCAAGGTGTGGGCTACGACATTCTGAGCTAGAGGGGGGCAAACCCACGTTTTTTTTCCCTCATGTCTGCCGTCTATTGTCCACCTTTGCCAATTTCTTTCATGCCTTCCTCGCCGGCCGCCTTTTTGCGGAGAATTGTGCGTTTAGACCACGGCGTGGCGAAAGAAGGAGAAGAAAAAGACAAGAATTTTCTGCTAGCAAAGACGGCAAGGACCAAATTCTCCAGTGCTCTCATAGCATGAGGAAACAAACAGGGAAGCTCGACACGAGCAAATTTGACGATATCGTAGCCCCTTGTCCCATCGACCTGGAAATGGTGGACGATCTAGTGGCTCTCTATCTTTGACATCTGACAATTCTACACAGCTGAAGGTGTCTTTGAAAAGAACCATGGGCTTGCCTACATTTCACACGAAAATACTTTTATGCCACAAGAACGCCCTCGCCAGTTATTCACACCGACATGAACATATTTTGCCGAACTCTTCTCCCCCATTTGCTCGTCTCGTGTTCGTGGGGGTCTGTTCTGAATGGGAAATGAGAGTCGCAGCGGCCTTTTTACGGTCGATCCTTTTTTTCTTTCCCATCCTCCATAATATTCAGCGACCCCTATTCACCGCGTCCTCGCACAAACAGTCACCGAGGGAGAACAATGTTCCAGTTCCAGGCCTTGGGCCATGGGGGGAGTGAGCCGGAGCGTTCCACCTTATTGGTGGCCCCGGCCTTTTCAGCGACAAGTGTGATTTTGACTTGGGCTCCTTAGGGAGCCTGCGAGCCTGGCTCGCCTGGGTATTGAAGTGACGAGGAAGATATCCATCGAAGACGGACTACGACACACGAACGGACCGGTTTTTTGACTCAGGAACGTGAAGGAGACAAAGGAAGAGAAAAGCACACGCCCCTGGCTCTGCAAGAGGCTCCTCAAAGCCCATTCCTCCGTGGGAGAATGAAAGAAAAAACGTGCTCCTGGAGCCCCCAGCAATTTAGCCAATAGCGCTGATAACCTCTGGAGCCTTGTGAAGAATGAGAGGGCGAGAGGCCATGGCGTATCTCCAGTTCCCCGTACTCCGTAGTAAAAAGTAAAAGAGGGTCTCCGTGATTCCGAGAAGCTCCGACACCCCAGCTTTTTTGCTTGGATTTGGCTGACTGTGTCCGTTTCAAAACGGGAGGCAAAAATATGCGAAAACTAGTTCAAAGCTGCTATTGTTATGCCTTGTATCTCGAAGTATTCAGTCTCATGGTTGCGGTGAGAAGTAACAAGCGAAGAGACGGACAGTTTTAAGTGTGACAACGGAGAAATCCGTATGGCTGTGTCTCATGGCTGTTGAATGTCTCCTGTCCTGACTCTCAGCTATCACACCTCAGTATTCAGGAACAATGTGTCTATTTTTGGCACCGTCCTGCAATCTCTATGCGAATCAATGCTGTGCTTCCAGGCGAACTCTGCCTCTGGGTGTATATCGTTGTGAGTCCTCCGTATTCAGGACACGATTGTGTTGTTGCTTTCAAAGTAACAATCCCCAAGACTCTGATTCGTCTTGCGAGTCAATCGATACTCTCTGCCTCGGTTTTGTCAGTGTTTCCAGTCCCCAAACCCACTTCCCTGCTCCATCGCCAAGGCGGCCACTAGGCATGGGGGGTGTAAAGCGCGAAGAGAGCGAACATGAGCAAGCATGAATGCTGCTCATCCTTCTGGGGAATAGTGAAGAGAGAATCGCAGCGAGATAGGCCCTTTTTTTTTGGAGGATATCTTTGGTGTCAAAAGTGGCTCCGCAAGGTCACCGTTTCTGGGCCCGCTATTGTTTTCTTTTTCGTTTGGCTTTCGCTCTGTGAGAGCTTCCCCCTTTCGTCCCGGAACCGCAGAGGTGCTCAAAGGCAAAGGGGGAAATCCGGGCCTCCATTTTCCCGAGAAGTAATGCTTCGCAAAAAAGAGAAAAAGATGGGATAACTGTGCAGAAATGGCCAGAAGGCAGCACAGAGAGGCGTGAGAAGAATGAGAGCATGAACATCATGGCTACGCATTACTTCCATAGCTTATTCCATCGTCTGTTTGCAAAATATTGACTCCATGCTCAAGAGTCCAGGACTCTTCTCCAACTCGGCCTTCGGCGTCCTTTCTCCATACTTTTTTTCTGGTCTCGTGGCTGCAAAGGTTGTTGAATAGGCAAATAGGCTCTGCTAGTCTCGTAATAGCTGCCAAGTGGCTGCAAATCGAACCCTCTTGAGCGCCCATCCCCAGATTCCAGGCCTTGGGGGGACTGTTGGGACTCCAGATTTCGTCGGGTTCTCGGAAACTCGTCTTTCTCCTGACTCATGATAGCTGGGGCAGCACACGAAGTCAACAAGAGCTTCCCCAGAATATAGAATCGCACCTCCACACACTATGTTCAATAGAGTATTGTATCTCATGCATTCGGGGTGCTCCGTGTCGTTTATTGTAGTTTGCTGCTTTGTTTGGAGAATTTGGAGTTCTGAATCGTTCGATGTGTCCTTCACCATTGGCCCACAACTGCGTGTGAGGCATGTGCCTTCAGCCTCCATCGCGCCTGCCTCACGATCTCAAAATGAGCCTACTCAAACTCCGCGGCCGTAACACACACCCTCCCTCTTACAGTTTCTGTCTTACTTCTCGTAAAAAACGCGAAAAGGGCAGGAAGCTGTTGCCGATGCCGGTGCTGCTAAACCTCTCGTACCTTGCAGGACAGGTAAGGAAGGAAGGAGCCATCCACAGGAATGGTCAAGGGGACAAGGGAGGGAAAGGGCGTACGGAATATGGAGAACGAAGCAGGGGTTCATTGGGGGCCAGAAAGAACGGGCTATCTTCTCCGTTACAGTTTGCAGCACGTCGCATCGCTGTCTTTTCGTCTTTCGTCTTTCTACTTTCGTCTTTCGTCTCTTGTCTTCTTCTCCTCTCGCGAACCCCAGTCACTCCTCCTCCCTATCTTGGAGTCTTGAAGCTTCCTTTCTTATGCCCCCTCTTTTTTCATATCTCACCATTTCGCACCAGTGCACGTGCAGGTTGCAACGAAACATGTATCACTCCGCAATGGAACGAAATGAGCTATCCCCTCTCTGCCCCTCCCCAAGCGTCGATGTCGCCTTGCAGAAGGCACCTAGACATGAGAAAGAAATCACAAACGCGACCAAAAAAGGCGTCACAGGGAAACGCAACAGGGGCCGCAAAAGGCAGAAGAGGCTAGACCGAGGACCACGGCCTGGAGAGCTACACAGTACGTCGTAGCTTGGAAGGATGGCTCCGACATCTTTCTCCATGCTCTGGACTGTGGGATGATACGGACAAAGCCTCGGGGCATCTCTCTCTGTTGCATGCTCAAAGTGGGCCATGAATCATGTGTTTGTCGCCCATACAACATCTGTCAGTTCAGGCCTGTGAGTGGCCGACTCAAACCCACTCTTGCTTTCGCTCTGCCACTCTTTCTCTGCCTTCTCTGCCTTCTCTGCCTTCTCTGCCTCTCTCTGCCGTGCATGCATCCGCAAACCGTATGATGAATCGCCTGAGCTCGTTCGTTTTCTGGGGCCATCGAGATCGAATTGTTGTTGTTGTTGCTCATTATTGCTGTCATTGCAGCACAACGAATTGCCGTCCGGTCTCGCCTGTGACAGTTTTCTTTATTTTGTTTATTTTCCTTTTCCTGGGTCTTTCCTGAGTCGTCTGTTGTTGTATTTTGGGTGCATACTCTCTTTCCGGGGCACATCATCACACCCTCTTTTTCAAATGTCCTTGTCCTCCGTGTTCCTCTCTCCACTCGGCCACTAAATAAATGTTTGGGGTTGTGGAGGTGTAGATCATGCGCCGCTTGTTTGTGATATCCCTCCTAACAGAGTTTGTGTTTGTGTTTTCTAATTTTTTTTTCTTTTTCAATTAAAAAAGACCAACAAAAGAACCAAGAGACCGCGGCACGGCTTGGATGGCCCTATTGGGAACAGCCGTCCGATGAGAGAGAGAATATAGGCCGACAATGGCAAGGAAGAGTAATCAAGACGGCTGCACAGATCTACCATGCATATGAAGAGAGAGGCAAAAGCACCAGACGAGATGCACATTCGAAATAGCATGATCCATGGGAATGAGCTCAGCATACGAACAAAAAAGGACAGAGTACACAAAATACAAAATACAAAATAAAATCATCACAACAATGAGCATCGGGCCAAGGTACGACAGGACAGTTCCAGTCTACGATACCCTCGGAATCGGAAGGGCTGAGGTCTGTGTACAGACACATCTTGCATAATCGGCATGCCGGCCTTGTCAACATTGCCATATTGGTGATCCTCGCTATCCTCACTATCTCTCGCCTTCTTGCTTTTGATCTTTCTTTCTTTCTCGCTTTCTCTGTGGCTCTCCCCACGATTCTCCATATCGCTTCAACCTTCGTGCTTTGTCCGGCTGCTCAAGTCCCGGGATGGAGCGTCATGTGAACGACTTTGATTTTGTGTCATTTCCCATCCCATGTACGGGGCCTTGTCAAGTGGGACAGCCTTGAGAGACATCATGGGTTTCTTTTCTGTGTCCTTGTTCCTTAGCCTGCCTCGGCAGAAAGCCGAAAAATAGCAGATAGAGCGGCCACCAAGGCACGGCAGCCTCGCATATACGACGGAAAAGTCCTTATTTTCACGGGGATCTCTACTCTGTCTGTTGGCATGGGGTAATTGCAAGTAGCATAATGAGAGTGATGCAAGAGAAAAAACGGAGAAAAAATACTCGCAAAAAGAGGCCCCCAGAGTGTCCAGAAGGTGCCTCTCTCGTGGCACAAGAAAATGCCGACCGGATACGTCGTACTGGGGTTCAGTCCTGGCTGGGATGGCTAGTCTGGCTTTGAGTGAGAACGTGCAAGTGTCGAGTCTGACAGTGTGTGCGAAACCGTTGTTAACCTCGGATAAGTTTTCTGGCGGAGAGACTGGCCCAACCAATGCGAGGCTGGCAGCCACAGCGCCGCGGCACACTTAATCATCGCTGTATGTCGTACTTACGATGTACTTATTACTAGTAATACTGTAGCAAAAGCCAAGGAGCAAATCTGGGGGGGCAGACCGCCCTAGAACATTTCTTAGGGCCTTTTTTAGGGCATCAAGGAGCGCCGAGGCTTGGGGGAAGGGCCACTGTGGGCAGGGGGGTATATGTTAGAGGCACTGGGAGATAAAGACGCTTGAGATGCTGAAGGAATAGTGAGAAGGCCACTAAAGTCCACCAAACCAAGACCGGCTGCCATCAAGCGTGGCTAACGGAGTACTCCGTACGCTAAAGCCCAGAATTCCACCGGCCAAATGCAAGAAAAGACCAGCTCCGGACAATCACCGACGAGAACGGATATGTTACGGAGAAATATCTCCATTTTAAATACGGTGCTGCTTTCACCAGAAGGAGTACGGAGTAATTGGCGGGGTTTTATGAGTTTTATGGAGTTTTATCAGCGCTGACCTCGCTGGGGGTCAGTGCTTGACAGAGAAAATACGGGGTTATGACGGCGAAGATGGCGCAATGATTACGCAGAGGGCAAAGAGGGGAGTAAAGAAGATAGGGGATGGGGAGTGAGATTGAGATGGGGAATGTGTTAGGGGAGGAATGGCAGGGCGTCCAGGCGTCTTGCGTCGTATGAAGCAGGTAGAAGGCCCCGTCTCGGTGTTCGTTCTCCGTCTGCGAGGGCCAAGGCAACGAAAATGAGTGAGAGTGAGTCGATCGAACGATGCTGGACAGAGAACGGAGAAGACGCTGATGCCCGGAAAATCAACAAGCGGTCTGTCGTGTGTTGTGAGAGGTGGCCAGTCAAAGCGAGACAGAACACAAAGTATGATGCAAAGATGAGATTATGGCATCAATGAAGGAGGACACAGAGAAGACATCAACATGCAAAGTTGAACGGCCCGACGTCGGCAGTGGGTCGTCCCAGCAATCAAGGACCGTGGACGCTCCCGTAGAAAGACATCGCCAGGCGTGTTCATCCAGTCAAGGTGTAAATATGTCGTCAAGTTAAAGAAATGTCCATGAATCAAGGGCAAAAGCGGAGAAAATCCCATCAAATACCATGGATCTCTATTCCGACTCTCGACTCCAAATGCTACAGCCAGTGCTTTGTTGCTGGGTTTCATGGTCTGTAACAATGCCCAGTCATCATCCGTAGACCCGCGAAAACAATCTGACGGGTGAGGGCATCGGCAGTGGAATCGGTGTGACTGTTGCTTGGGAATTAAGCTTGGAGTCTTGGAGATGTTCACTTCGATATTCTCAACGAATCTACTCCTTCTCCCGTCCCATTTTTTGTACCATTTGTCCGTCTTTTGTCTCCTGTACCAATCTTTTTTCTCTTCTACCAAAGAATCTTGAAAAGGAACACCGGCCCGGGGGATAGCATGAACCTGATATCAACGCAGAGGCACACATAAACACATCAGGACAAGGACAGGGGAGCCTGCGACACTGCACTGTCGATCCTGTATCCTTCTTTCTTCTTGCTTCGTCGTCGTTTTCGATCTCGTTATGCTTTTGGTGTTTCTTTCCCTTTCTTTATTCTTCTACTTAAATCACCGTCCCCCAATAATATGTGCTCACAGATGCTCTCTCACCGAACCCGGCAGGCAGTATCCCTTCCTCTCTCGTTGCTTGCCCCCAAAGTCTGGACCATGGTTCTCTGTTTCAGCCCAGCCCCAGGTTTTCCGTCGTGGCGGAACAGGAACAGAGGAACGCCTGCACACCGATCAAAGAGCAACAATGCAGGGACAGGTGGTGTCGTAGAGGCTGCAATAATGCCGGAGAAGCAGCTGGAGGAAGAAACACGCAAAGACAAAGAATGCAAAAGGCAGATCCGACATGGAAAGGCTGACTTTGACTCGTCCTTGAAATATGCCTTGACTTGCTATTGATTCTCTTATCGCTTTCCATCGCCCTCCTTCACCTTCTCCAAACCGGGATGCCTCGTTACGAGGCATTCCCTGCAGCACATCGTCTGGACGCCTCTTTGGGAGTCACAGTCACGCAGGATTTTGTGAAGCAACATTGAAAACAATATTGATTCAAATATTCAATTCGTTTCTTATCTTTCAATATGTCGTATTTAGAATATAAGCTTTCGGGCGTTTAGCTCTCATTTGTTTATGTCGCATCTGCAAAGTGCATCGCGGGTAATTCAACTTGTTTTAGTCGCCCATTTTCTCACACCATCCTCCTTTTTTTCTCTGACATTCGAGAACGAAAAGAAAGCTCTCGAAACTCTGCCAATTCCAGTGCCTCTGGCAGCTCGCACAAAATTTCGCCCTTCGCGCCTGCCGTTGTTTTGCTGCACGGAGATCTCTTGTCACAGATGGCCCAATACGGCAGTTGTGGTGTGTCTGGTGTCCCGATTAGGAAATCTGCCCTCCCCCTTCTTCCAAACTGTGATACCAGCAAAACCACAACGATAAACCACAGCTCCAAATACCGACAAAATACCACACCGATCGAAGCACAAAGTACCAGCAACCAGAGCTCCAGAACCAGGTATTCTTCTCCTGTGGTTCTCAACCTCTCTTTCCCTGCTCTTCGTCCACTCTTCTACCCCGGGGAAACCCATCCGCCCCGGGACCCGGGATACAGATGATGCTCTGATGTCGATGATTCAACAATCCATGTCCTGGAACCTGTCGCTTTGATGCTTTCTCGGAGAAGGGGCATCGACTTCCCCATCGGTCGACATGCATATCTCGACACACGATACAAGCACAAAGTATACACACACCTCGCGGCATTGTCATGTATGGACCTTATGCTTCGTCGCTGTGCGTCGTATCTTGGGTCCGCTTCCGCCACTTCGGTCCGGTTTCTCCTCACGCCGGCCCCGCGGAGAATGGGGTCGATACACGCAATTTTACACGCCTGCAAAATGTCAACAACCCACATGTCAACCCCATGGAGTCCATTGATATCCATAGTAGCCACGTGCACAATTTTTTCGAGAGGAAACTGCTCACAGGTTACGAATTTGTTGAAAGAGACGATTCTACAAGAAACGAAGGATCAACATCACGAATTCAGTTTGCCACTATCTTCAACCTGCCCCGTACCTCCACGCTTCGTCCTTCTCCATATCTCCAAGTCTCCATGTCTCCATTTCGTGGAGTGCGTTCCCCATTTTCTTTGATCATGCGGAGAGAGAGTAGCCTTTATGCCTGCCAAGTTTCTTGTCCGAACCCCATTCATTGCCTTTGGTCTTTTGGCCTTGGGTCTCTTTGCTCTCCGAGGTTCGCCCTTGCCCTTGGACCACGAAGCTATGGTTCCCCACGTTTCCATGATCTCAGGTTAGTCTTCCTCCCCACGACGCTCTTGTTTCCTATTTTGTCCATACCGGGCTGGCACCATCGAACCGAAGAAGAAGAAAAGAGGAGGGAAAAGAAGACGAAAGTCTTCGCATAGTTTATCGACTCATGGCTTTATAGATCGCTAGCTTGATGGACTGCATGATCTTGGACACGTACGTCCCTTGACAAATCCAATGCTAATTCGTGTCTTGTCTGCTCGTCTGGTCTTCCATCGTGTCTTTTTCTCGTCCTTTCTTTTTTCTTTTTTCTGCTTTTTTGCCTCTACCATGCTTCCTTCTTCCTCTTGTCGTCGCACCATGTCTCCTCTACCAGGGTTCTGGGCCTTGGACCTCGTCCGGTCTCTATCCGTATCGCTTTCTCTCGTATGAGATTCGAGTCGGCGGCAGAACGACAGCCGTCGGCGGTTCCCCGTCGGATATTCCATATGAGCAAAGAGCAACACCTGGGGCCCTGGACCCCATATCGCCTCCATGGCATCCTTTTTTATTGGTCGCGCACGCTAAAGCTATTGCTAAAACGCCATGGGGTTATCCATATCGTGGGACCTGGGGGCTCCGTCTCTTGAAAGCCCTTCCTTCGCGCCCCCAGATATGGGAATACCGCGTATGCAATCGAAAGATAACACACACCCCTCCTCATTCCCGTCGCTATGACAATCCTGTCGTATCTTACACTACTCCAATTTTGATTTTGTGCCCAGGCCTGGGCGTCCTTATTCTTTGGCGAGATTGCCTTTGTTCGCACTCCGTTCTCCGTATCGAAATGTCTAGCGGTGTTCCCCTTTCATGCAGGATGCAGCATCATGTTCGACTACGGCCATCCGAGTACTGGCGAGTGCTGGGGTATTTGCCAGAGTATTCGCTGCTTACGGCCGGCTCCCAAAAACCAAAACTTGTCCCCCACACAATATTTAAAGCTACAATCGATTGAAACTTGACCCACGTACCTTTTCTCTTATTCTTCGGTGACCGAAGAAGAGCCGGCCGGAATCTGTGCATGGATATCTTTCCCCTGATACCTGAGGAGGTTTTCCAGCAGCGGGAGAAAAATAACAGATACCCGTACCAAAAGTCGCCGTCCAGAGGCACAGCTGTTGAAGTCCCGTCTGTCTGTCTATCCCGTCTGCCTTTATTTTTCCTTGCGAAAGTTTCCTTTTCTCGAACGTTGTGTGCACGATATTCAGCATGAAAAGCACACCTTGGCTCTTGTGGGTTTCCATGGTGTATGATTCAGGTATCCTGGCACAGTTTTGGTGGGAAAACTAGTGCCGCCGCCACAGACTCCAATAAAACACACCCTCTTATCCTCTTTCGTCCTTCATCCTCCACGGCTCCGTTGTTGACGGTGCCGCCGCCACGTTTTCCTTCTCGCTCTTATCAAAGGGTGTACAGACCCTTGTCAATGAGGTTCTGTTCATATGAGATACGGAGAATTCAAAGTCTGGGCCCCAGGTGGACAACTGCAAGGTCTAGGGGACTCCGTATGGAGTTTCACTTTTTTTGAGCGGCTAGGCCAGGTCCTTCAGGTCTGTCTTCCAGTCTGGCTCGCTTGGGGGTTCCGTCTTCTCTGTTTTCTCGCTGTATTGTGAACCGTGGAACATGGACCGTTTTGCGTTGTGGTTTGGTGGTCGGCGCCGCTTAGCCGTATTGCCGTCTTCAGAGATTTATCTGGCGCCTCCGTTTTTTTTGTGTTTTTTTTCCTTCCCTGTAGCTTTCTTTGCCGGAGAATTTCTCGTGAACGATTTAGCGGGACCGATTTCCAGTGCTGATGACGACAGTTATTCCCGTATCGAAAAGGTCTTTCTCTCGCTCTTTCTCGTCGCGTCGCGATTCATGTTTTTTTTTTTTTTTTTTTTCGTCTCCGTTTCAATAGCTCGTCACCTCGTCAATGCGAGAGACCCTTTACTCGTGAGTTGACGGAGACAGCCAAGGGGGCCACCCTTGTAATCTGCTTCTTAATTACTGAGTAGGGGTGTGAAGATTGACGACAAAACGAGATAGAGAACCCCAGATTGCGTTCTTTTGATGGGTTCTTGCACATGCAAAACTATCCACACTTTGGTCCCCCTTTGCGAGGTCCAAGGTTCGCAACAACACAACAGCACTTTGCTGTGTGAGAACGTGGGACAAATTCCAACCAATTCGCAAACGACAGTCAGATACGGCGTGCTTGCAAGCCTTACCCACATATTTGCTGAGTAGACTCTCGAGACTCTCACCGCGGTCAACGGCATTCACATGCTGACACAGCTTGGTGTTTACCCCTCCACCATAAATCCCAGCTCCATCACCATCATGCAGAGCGAAGCTCACCAAGAGCCAAAGGATGCACTAGGCGGCCGCCAAAAGACCGCCAGGAAAGGGACACTCAGGACGCAAGGGGCAATCATCTTTACTGATTTGTTGACAGCCACTATCGGGCAACAGAACAAGGCCAGAAGGATCAAAAGAAGAGGTGAAACCGGTGTAAATTGGTGTAGACCTGGCAGTTACTAGTGAACAGAGCCAGAGGGTCCAACGGAAGTCTTGGGAGGGCTGAGTGAGAATCAGCGGCCGGCCGTCAATAGTAACTAGACGATGGAGAGCCCGTTGTCAGGTCCTTTGGGGTTAACGTTTGCCTCTTTCTAAAAACAGAAACAACCATCTCCTCGGCAAAGAATCTCTCACCTCAGCGCAACATACGAAGTCTCTCGATGATACCCCGGAAATCGATTGTGAATGGAGCATCTTCGGGGCGCCGTCCCTTGGATACAGGGCTGCCTGCCTTCCACTGTGTAGGGGCCGGTCTCCCCTTGGGCCTCGACTTCCATTCGCTAGGGCGCCGTTATCATCCTCCCTGGCTTTGCCTATGATGCCTTTTAGTAAATAGCTATCTTCGTTCAACATGTTGATTTGCATATTAGCTGTCGATCTGGACTGAAGAATTGGCTGTATATCCTTTGCTGACTGGCGTTGGCGGTGCCCGGATCTGACTGTGTAGTCGCTAGTGTATCATGATAGCTGGTGCAACGGCGTGTGGTGCTTTTGTTGAGTGATGTCGATGCGATTCTCCTTCCATCTCAGCATATTGTGCCAATTAAATTGCCAATTGCGTAACAGTTATCAAACCAAAGCAGAAACTCGAATGCAACGTCGGATTGTTCCTTCCTCTTCTTGCTGTTGCGTGTAATTGCCCGAAAGAACTGCTGTTTGTCGTTGAAACTGCGCCCGATGAGGTAAGACCTATGGACCCCGCAAAAAATACAGCTCGCTGCGGGGGAAGCTGCAAGACGCGACCTGTAGGGAAAGCGCGTCTCACAACGCAACTGCTTTACGCGACGCCACGCCTGCAAATGCGCAGATCGAAGAAGAGAGACGACCTGTAGAAGCCGTAAATTCAACGAGTCCATGTAAGCGACAATCGTACGCAGAATACCGGCAAAGAACACCAAATATCACAGCGGCCCTGTAGGCAGGGTCCTCAACAAAGGCCATGGACTACCACGCGATCCATGGCCATGATGTGGCCAACTTTAACACGCCATTGACCCGTGAGTTGCAACTACACTTTCTTTGTCTCCCGCCCTCAGTCTTTGGCACACCAGGGTCTGACTGTGTGCCATTGTGAGAACCAAGGCTAACGTCGGGGACGACCATCCCTTTGCTCTACAGATCGCGTGTTGACAGTGTCGGCCGCGGAGGCCGACGCCGCTCTCTTGGGCCAATCGTCGGCATCGTCGACCACGTCTGAGACGGCACCGTCAAGCTCACGGTTCCATATCCCCACGGGCATCGAGACCCTGGACGCCATCTTGGCCGGCATCGAGCTGCCCGCACCGGCCGGTGAAGATGAGCAACGAATCAACGGACCGCACAAAGCCGAAACCGGAGAAAGGACACAGAAGGAGGTTTCCCCAGCAGCATCAAGGAGAGCGGCTGGATCGCATCATGCAGGCGGCGTCCGCCGTGGCCAGTTGACGGAGATATGGGGGCCTCCGGGGGTGGGAAAGACGGCATTGGGGTAGGTTTTGGTGTATATCACATTCGCCGACCTTCTGAAGCCCTCCAGAACATAAGTTTGACAGCTCGTGTACAGGATGCAGCTCGCAGCAAACGCCTTACGCCACGGTGACAGTGTCGTGTGGATCGGTAGGAAACCTGGGGATGTGGGACAGGGCGCTCATCAGCGGACTGGGGCAGTTGAAGATATAAAAAGACTAACGGGCGTGAATAGACTGCTTCCAGAGCCTCTGTTACGATCGGCTGGGCGACGTATATGATAGCCGGTGTGAGGGAGTCGACGGTGCTACAGGCCTGGAAGATGGCTTCACGCATTACGTCTGCCCGAGCCTGCCTCACTTTATCGCGATGCTCTGTCCGCCGCCGCCTGCGCAACCGACCTGCATTCCGGCCGGCACGACGATCCTCGTCATTGACAGCCTATCCGCCCTCGTCAACGCGGCACTCCCGAGGACCGTGGAGGGCAAAGGACCACCACTTATGGCCAACGGAAAGAAAGGTAGGCTGCCATAGCTTCTGATGACAGGCTACCCCGGTGTCTTGATGCTAACACCTACCGTCTACAGCACCCACCCCGTTCGACAAGCGTGCGCAAGTGCTTCAGTGCGTGGCTGCCGCGCTCGAGCGCCTTGCGGAGACGCGCAACATTGCCATTGTCGTCCTCACACAGTGCGCCAGTCGTATGCACACCGAGCGTGGTGCCGCGCTCGCCCCAGCCCTTAACGGTTTGTCCTGGGATCGTGGCATCGCAACGCGGCTAGTGTTGTTCCGTGACTGGGCCTGGAAAGACAACCGGCCAGTCGGCGGTCGGTTTGCGGGGGTACAGAAACTCAGCGGCCACGAATGTGATACGGGGATCGATGCTATAGTTGCGTTCGATATCACCAATACTGGCACCCTCGTCGAAGAGCACTACACGGCCGTCCCGCCACGGTCGTCCATCTACAAGAGGAAACTGGGAGAGACGGAGCTTGTTCCTCGACATGGTGATGATGACGACTACGGCTGGGACCACGAGGATGAGGACGACCTGCCCAGCATGCCCCCGCAATGGCAGGGCAGCGAGGATATTCTCCTGGGCCACCGTCGCTATGAGGATGAAGAGGAAGAAGTAGAAGAGGAGGAGGAGGAGGCCGACCAGGCAGAATATGACAGCGCTGGGGCAGCCGCAGAGGGAGGAGATGGGCCAGGCCCGGGTGAAAATGCAGCGCCACGAATACAAACCGCCGCGGCAACAAGGTCGCCCCAAAGTATAGCGGACAGCGAAGAGGATTCTGATTATTAGCCGGGGACCTGGCAAAATGCCAGGCCGAGTAATGGAGGAGACATAGACACGATATATCATGACAAAACAATGCAATGAGATGCGTCCCGTACGTCAAAAACTCCGGGCGGTGAAAGATGCGAACTTTGGACATGTGTTGAGAGGGCAGAGAAACTTGGCCCTTGTCACTTATCGGACGGATCGAGGATGACATCTCTGTACGATTGCACTTTTATCCGCCCTCGGCGCAGGTAATGCACTAATGGACATCAACAAAGTGCATGCGCGAGGCTGTCGTCGGCTACATCAAGGACCAACCTCGCTGACCCAACCGATAAATATTATGTGCCATGCTCTAACGATTGAAAAGGCCAATCGCCGGCTCGAGAGTCTCCTATCTTTGCCGTCCGGTACGCGCGCCAACGTGCTTGTTGAGCTTTTGGTCCTCAACTCACTGGGGAAGCATAATTTTAAATGCGTGGTGAGGCCACGCGTACTTTGGGGGTATGAGGGGTCACCAAATAAAACATCTCCACCATGGCGAGAAGATACATTTTGACCAGCAAGACAATGTGGTTTTGGCGGAGAGTATGGGGTATGGTGACGTACGTATAGTTCATGGCATTTGCAGCTGTTTGCTCTGCAGCGGAGCTCATATATACGCTTGTGATGATGATGCTGCAGCTATTCAGCTTCATATCTACCTTCATAGACCGCTTTGAGATGAAGCATCCATTGTAACCAAGATCTCAAAGGATAGGTGAAAACGCCACCATCATCTCCAAGTGTGATGGTGTGTTGTATCAAACCTTTTGTATGTGAGATGTTGTCACTGCTTCGTCGCGGGTTAATAGCACCAAAGTGCGATCTACTATTTGTAATGGTACTATTCTCTATATGAACCCTGGCAGTGTTTTATTTATTGTTTTGCCGTCTTTGAAGATAGGTTTTTTAGTAAGCTGTATGCGGAATGTCGAGAGATAAAATCCCATACCTGTTTATTTTTTTTTTCTTTGCTTTTTTATTTTTTTATGTACTTATTTTTTTCTGCAAAAAAAAAAAACCTTTGTTGATTTTCTGGCAAGAATTGTTAATGAGTAAGTCATAAAATTTTACGGAAACTTAGGGAAGAAAAAGAATTGTACAAAATCAAAATGCAAACTTGAACAACAAGCGAAAACACGCGGCGAAGAAAAATGTACAGCAAGTGCTACTGTCACAAACAGAGATGCCACGGCTCAATGAATTTACACAACTGGCGCGGGATCTTGATGCTAACGCAATAAAGTTCAACCACGTAATACGCCACAGATTGCGGACGAAGGGCACTTGTTTTGAATGCCTAATGCCCAACAACGAAGCAAAAAAACACACCTAGAACGACCTGGAGGATGCCACCTCAGGAATACCAAGTTCTGGCCAAGAAGTCGCCAGTGGCGCACCTCACAACTAGCAAATACCAAGGCTTGGCCAAATAGCAACGATACGGGTGTTCGTGTGAGCGAAATTAGGGAGACATTACTCCAGTCGATCATCTGGGCAAGTGTCACAAGCCCTAAGTGGCATACGACCACTTGCATGCAGAACACATATTTCTTAGGAACATGTATAAGAAAATGTAAGATGCCTAGATGCTGAAAACTGATATCAAATCATGTGCCACATACATCCAGGAAGTCAATGTATCTCCCTGGTGCAACTATTCAGCGTGATATGCCATCTGATCCTAAATGAATCGCAAGACCACTCATCTCAACTGATGAGCACGCGTTTGAAGAGGGAAGTATAAATGGCTACAATATACATTTAGTGTAACCAATATGCCTTGAAGCTTACCAGGACGAATGCATTGATTTCTTGATAGGCCCCTTCCTAAATGCACGTATCGTGGGACAAAAGGCCTTCCCTTCTTCCTGGTGCTCTTCAGCTTCAACATCCATTGTATGAACAGAGCCTTTCAATTTTCGGATGGATAAATATCCAGTAGCCCTCTTCGCTGTTCCTGGCATTGGACACATTTTAATAGATGCCGTGCAACCTACGGAGTATATGCGACATATTCCGTCATACTTTGCTGTAAGGCTGAGAATGGAAGTGGCAATGGTGACGACTGAACGCGCTCTTGTGGCGCTGTCATTGTCCCTGGAAACTCTTGTGTCATTCGCTCTCATAGGCTGCTCACCGCGAAGAATTCAACCAGTGTCGCGAGGCAACCATGCCCAAGAAAATATCGACGGTAGAAAAAGAATGTCATTTCAAAGGCTGCCAGTCAAAAGTCGTTCTGGCCGTGGCCAACATTCCAAGCGAAACAAGTTGGTGGAGGGCGTTTTTTGATTCTTTTTTACATACGATGTACAACACAATCAAAAGCCAAGATTACATAAGTACGCTCTCCCCGAAGTGCGGCCAATTAGAGGGCCTCATAGCTTAAAATTACGGGTCACACTTGACGGGACCAGCCAGCCAACAGACTGCTACAAGTGCAACAAGCGGCGGCCGGTCGCACCTTCTTTTATTATGTCCTGCGCTATGCCAGGTACCCGTAACCGCTGATTGGCTGTCTGCAGCAGTTCGAAAGATGGTGCCCGTCGGGAGAATGCGACAGGTACGGAGTACGTAGAGACTACTTGCAACGGTGCAAAAGGGTTGTTAAATTGGACTGCTTGTGAGACGAGGAAAAAATCGACAGCCCAGCAACAGCGAATCCGCCCATTTTCTTATTCTCCCCATATTCAAGTGGACAAATGCTCACAAAGAAAAGAGCGATAGGCAGGAGGGGATTAGCCTACCGAAGCCCATTTGGCGCGTTCGGAGATGAGGACGACGGAATCGGGTAAGTGCCACGAAGAATTGAGAGATGGCCAGGGAAGGAGCAAATGTCACTCTTCCTCTAAAACGTGGGTGCCCAACAACTCACGATGGCGAGTTAAAGTGTTTTCATGCCTCAGAGCCCTATCTCAAGTCAGATATTATGGGGACAGGAAATCAATTAAGCTGCGATCGAAGTGCGGGACAGCGCCCCGTCGTGAGATCTCTCGAAGGAGCGAGCGAAACCTGGTAGCGGCCCCAGCGTTTGCTCTTTGGAGCCGCCCGCCACGATGTTTCTGATTGTCCGTTACTTTGTGAGATTTCCCTCGTTTCACGTCCCGCCTCACTCACTGGGTAAAATGGGTGGCCAACGGGCCAACAAATGCTGCTTTTTTTACACCTCAATGATGTTCCGTGTTGAGGTTGTGACCACCCCCATTCTCTCTCCTCGTTTTCCTGTGCCACAATACGAACGGCTAGAAGAAAGGAACTACGAAGTACGAGCTTTTGAACACTGCCTTGGAAGTTTGGAAAGCGCGAACAATGCCAACGCAGAATGGCTGCGCTGGCCGCACCTGCCACGACACACAACACACACAATTGTGCAGATGACTGACAGAATAGGAAAGACGAGGAAGGCGGCAGAAAAGAATGAGGAAAATTCTTTCGCGTGATGACTCGCAACTGGCCAATCCAGGCCTCGATGCTTGAAAATTCAGAAGAAAAACCTGCAGGCGCGACTGGAACCTAAGTCGATTTGGGCTGTTTTTGCCTCACAGACTGGGATTTTGACGATCGCACCTGCCCCAAGAACGCCGCAGTCGACAGGAAGGCCACATCCCGTCGGAAAGAAGTAGGAACGACTGAGGAACAAAAGATACATGTACTTTGTGGATACTTGTCTCCGTCTTTCGCCTTGAGGCATCTTTGCATCTCACGGGGAGGGCTTTTTTGTTATTTTCTTCGTCCAGATGCACTGTAGAGATGGCTTGCAGGCCTGCCTGTTCGTTTTTACTAGATCCCACCCGCCGCAGGAAGAGCCATTCTGCGGCGGTGGCGCACGAACTGCGTTGCACGGCCCTCAGTTTTACGAATAAAATAGAGATCAGAACAGGGACAGCCCCTCTTCTGGTGGTACGCGCAAGAAGCAAAAGTCGAGAAAGAGACGAGAAAAGTCGCCGACCCTGGCCTGTTCTGGTGAAATTAAGGGAGGCAGAGGGTAGCGAACAGGCCAAGCACACCAAGCACACCAAGAAAAACCGACGGCCCCTATGTCCTCTTGAGGTACTGGTCCATGCCTGCCACGGCAAGCGCCCCACTATTTTCCAATTGTGGCTACCTTGAGAGGACAACAATCGCTGGTATTACCAGGTACGTCCCACGCCGTTGATATTATTGTCGCGTGTGTGGGTCCTTTCATCTGGTCCCCTGCTGCGCTTTCCCTCTTTCTCTCGTAGGTACACACGCTCGCCGCGCACCCACTCTCCCACCGCTGTTGGGTCACACCTGCCGCCTGTGATTCCTTGTTTTCCCCTTTCTGGGGTTTTTGCGGCACGCTGTTTGCTTCCTCTGGCCATTGCTCGCCCTGTTCCCCTTCCTGATCCTTCCTTCTTCTACCTTCTTCCCCCCCTTCACACTCCTTTTTTGTATTTTCTCATCCTTCGTTGTCGCATCTTCGTTTGCATCGTCTCTCGCTCTTTTGCGCCTTGCTTTTCCAGAGTATTTCATTGCTCGCGCCATTCATTCTCTTTTGCATATTTCTTCGGTTTCGACCAGTCTCTCTTTTTTTATTCTCACACGCGCCCGACGAACTCGACGTTTCGCACGGCTTCGAGCAAACGACGACTCTTTTCTTTGAACGAACAAACAAACAACAACACGATCCCACTCACTTGATCTTTCGATTCTCGATAGATAAACCGACAGAATGCTTTTCAAGACGTCGACCGCCCTGGCCATCCTGGCCGCCGCCTCGCAAGCCGTGGCTGAGCCGCAGCCCTACGCCGCCACCCGCAAGATCATGTCCGTCCGCGACCTGTTTGGTGTTCGCCGTGACGGCGCTGATAGCTACAGCCCGTCCCAGAGCTACTGCGGTCTCGGCGAGACCTGCGCCCAGGCTTGCGGTGCTGGCTACGAGACGTGCTCGTCGACCGACGACGCCATCCACTGCTATGACCCCAGCAACCAGCAGGTGTGCTGCCCCGACGGTTCTGGCAACTCGTGCGACGCTGGCTACTACTGCTCCGGCACCAAGGAGGGCGAGACCGTGTGCTGCCCCGACAGCCAGTCCCTGGAGGAGTGCGCCGCTGCCTACCACGTCACCGGTGGCCTGACCCGCGAGACCGCCAAGCCCACGTCGACTTCGTCGTCGATTATCTCGTCTTCTTCGGTCGCTGCCAACACCACCAGCACCACCAGCACCAGCAGCACCACCGCCGCCAAGCCGACTCACCACGGTCACAAGGGCAACGAGACCGTCGTTACCTCGTACACGACCAGCCTGACGACCACGTCGTGCCTGACCTCGGCCGGCACCATCCCCACCCAGGCCAACAACTTCACCACCTCGCACGGTGGCCCGTCGCCCACTAACTCGCAAGTTGCGACCAGCGCTGGTGGCTTCATCAAGCCTGCCGGTGCTGCCGCTGCCCTCCTGGCCGCTGCTTTCACCTTCCTGCTGTAAATGCAGTATTCTTCTCTCCCCACCTAATTTTCCTCCTCTTCGATCCGCCAACGGATGCTACGCGTTCACGAGACAAACGAATCACCTTTTCAAACCCCTTTAAAAGGGAACAATCAAGCGTCGTCCTTCTCCCGAGACAAAACACCCCCTTTCCCTCTCGGCCTCTTCTTATTCGATCCATCACACCCCATTCTTTCTACTCTTTTTTTATGTGCTCTGTCGGATGTTTGCAATGGCTTGGTGAGTTTGCGTATGCAGGCTAGCCGCATCGCAATATATTCAATGACAAGAACACGCATCTTCACATCTGGCTGAGGAGTTGGCTTGGTTTTTTATTTACTGGTGGGGTTCCTGCATTTTTCTTCTTGGTTTCTTATTTCCTTTTTTCACTTCTTCGTCTATGATACCATGGGAGTGAGCAGTTCTTTCATGATTTTTTTTGTTGTTGCTGTGCATGTTGTTGACCTCGAGGTCGATGCATGCCGGCGAGCAAGAGGACATGAATAGCCTGCTCCCCCGCTGTCCTAGGACAAATCTTTTTTACCCATATAACTATATTTGATATCACTGCTGTTGGCGACGCTTCCTGTTTATTTTTCTGTGTATGTTTGTCTCGTGTGAGGCTTGCCTCGTATGGACAGCAACACAACCCCCACACACGCCTTGATCTACTTTCTCGTTTCCCTATTTTATTTTTTATTTTGATATTTACCCGGAGAAAAAGAAAATTGTAACGTCTGACATTGCACATAACCTTTTCTTGTGTTCCTTTGCCTCTGTAAATCTATGCTTGTGACCAAGTGACTCTGTGTCTGTATGCCTGTAACATTCCTTGTGAAGAGTCGAATACAGCTGAAGGGGAAGAAAGCTAAAAGAATGAAGATCATGCGCGATCGGTTCTCATATTCTCCTTCCGTGCAAAAATGTATTGGTACGAGGATGCCAATTGAAGGCCAGACAGCAACGACAATGAGACGGTTGACGATGTTTCAATGGCAATTGAACAGTTCATTGGATTCTCTATTATTTATTTGAGTGACATTAATAAGCCCTGGGAAAGGCTGTTTGAATATATTTGCTGTTCGTTGCGAAAGGGCAATTGAGACGATGCGCACAAGGGCCATAATATTCTTCATTGAACCTGTCGATCCGGTTCCTCTTTACAGACGCGAGCACTGTTTTCCGTTGGACCACCAACCACACGACTAACCAGCCAATGCGAATACGGCATTAAACGGCAGTGGCCCGTTTCCTCGTTTCTTGGGATAGGTGTGTGAGAAGGGGGGCTTTTGTCGATCACCACTCCTCCTCCCTTGGGGACCTGCCGATCTGCGCACATCGCGATTTGCCTTGCTTGTGTCACTCTTGTGCTTGTCTCCGACCAGACTGGAACGGATTGCTCTGCTCTCATGCCTGCAATTGAAGATATGCACACAACAGGGCTGACGCAACACTCCCTCGTCCCTCGTCCCTTGTCAAGGAATCGCAAGAATGCGATTTTCCGTGCCGATTTCTTGTTTACTTCAAGTTATTGCACGATTCACATGACTTTTTACTAGGAAGCGTATGTTGTACATATACGACATACATGTACATATTTACCCGGCGTCCTGCCATGAAGTGAGCACAAAAAAGCATGGAGCTGCCAAAACCGTTTCATGCTTGCTCGGCCGTGTCAGAACCCGTTCTCCCGGTCTTGATTTAAACAACCGTTTAGACTTTACCACTATCGTATGGTCAAAGCAAATGTTTCGTTTCGTTTCGTTTCCAGATATACACCGTTTGGGCAACATAGAGTGGCCGTGATTCAACAGAGGGCATGATATCAACTCATGGTTATCAATTTGGAGTATCTGCTCTGCATACGGGCTGGAAGACATTGTACATGGACATGCAACATCGTGTACGCCCCCATTAACACACACGCATGACAAAAACAAGATAGAACGGCGAGTAAAAGTAAAGGCACAAAATTCCAAAAAAATTCCTATCAAGCGACAATACAATATTATTACAACGCGAATAAATGTATGTTACCGGCCGTATTCTCTTTGCACCCTATGCACTGTATCCCGGCGGAGGCGGGTTATCGTTCATCGTCTCATCGGTGTGAGGGCGGTACACTGGGGCTCTCTCTTCGGCAAACCCCCGGTGTTGGCGACTGTATCTCTCCAAAGCAGCTATCTCCTGTTGTTCGGCTGTCAATTGTGCTGTCTGAGCTGGCGCGGGAGTCTGTTGCTGCTGCTTCTTCTGCTGCTCTGGCCCATTGTTTTGCTGCTGGCCCTGCCGCATTGCCCACTGCTGCTGACGATAACGGAAATCGCCATCCCGCCTGTAGCTCAAAACCTCGTACACTGCCTTTGCGATCTCGAGCGGCCGTTTCCGCCAGTCACGCTCGCCCCATGTTTTGCGCAAAAGACTGTCTGAGATGGCCGTCACAACAAATCGCACGGCATGGTCTTCGGGCGTCCACGTCGACTTGTCTGGGTGGTATGCCAAGAAGATGGGCGACCTGTTGTTGATGGCATCCTTGGCCCGCTGAGCAGTTGTTGCCTTGTCTGGCTCGGGGTCGCTGGGCAGTTCGCTGCCATAGACGTAGCGAGGATCCAAGTAGTCTTTGCAGTACTCCTGCCAGTCGCCCTCGAGAAACGTAATCCACTCGCGGAACTGCGTATCGTCCTTGAACGGCAGAAGCTCGAGGATGAGACGTTCGTGCTGGCGGTTCAGGCGAAGCATGGCAGAGCTGTTGCTAGGCCCTGCCCCCGGTGTACTGGAAGGGCTGCCAGGCGAGTTCACATTAAGTGAGCTGGACGAGGCTGCGGCAAAGCCACCGAACCCGCCAAATGCTGATGCCGAGGGCGAGGTCGGACGAGCTGGCAGAGGCGGCGGACCGTTGCTGCCGCCATTCTTTTCGTTGGAGATCATTGTGAAGGAGGAGGAGAAGTGTTTTTTTCTTTTTCTTTTGAAAATAAAAAAAATAAAAAAATAAATTAATTAAAAAATAGTTTGAAATGCAGGCCCTGAAGATAAACAACAACAGACTCAGACTGGTGATGGCTTCACTTACATCGTCAGATCGGTGGCCATAGCTTCGCTCTTAAGCACCGCTAAACTGTTGCCTATATGCTTGTAGCAAGATATTGGCCGGGCGCAGCACCGAAATAAGCCAGGGGAGACTACGTACCTCAGTTATATCCCGATAACTGCATAAAACATTTTATTACCGGGGCATATATGTATTTAACGAGTTAAGGTGCCCGAAATTTCCCCCTTTTGCACTACCAGCCATGCTTCCGTCTGTCATATTTCGGAAGGAAGGAGCATCTTCAATCTGAATAACTCCGCAGGGGAAGTTCAACTGGCGTTCAGGTGCAACGACACACGAGGTTATTTATGCCAAAGTCTCTATCTATTTTTATCTTACGTATATATGAAGCTCAATTGAACTCAACATCTGCTTTTTCTGCTGTAATCAGTTCTCTCACGTGAGAGAAGATCTGATGCTGTTTGTCATGTACCTCCCCCATTCCGGAGTAGCACGTGATAAGGTACCTACTTCTGCACGTATTTTGCAGGATATAATATGTACCTTTCGGAAAGAGTAGATTGCCTAAATTGCACTTACTACACTCATCCCCTCACCGAAAATACCAGACGGCTGTTTTTCCACAGCTAATGGTTCACTCATCGTTTCATCAGACCATTGCTCGCTATTTGTCCTTCTTTTCATTTCACAAACCAGTGCTTCCCTATCACGAACTTATCACTTTTTATCTCTTTTCTTATCCGTCGTGTTCTCGGCTTGTACCTTCGTGAACCAGGTATCGGTGGCTCCTTCCCCCCCTCACTCAGTGACCCCTGCAACGCGCCTACCTCATTCAGTCTTGACCTTTGTCGCGTCACGAGACGGGCTCATTCACATAATTTTTGTTTTGAGATTTGGCTTCACAAATCCGCTCGCATCGCACCACCCGATATCCAACAAACTGGCACAAGACTATAAACGACTTTTTTTGCACGTCCGGAATCGGTAAAATCAATTCTAATACAAAGGTTTGTGATCCTTACCCCTTCTCACACCCAATTGCCCATCTCATTCATCTCCGTTTCATGCATCGAGCATATGCACAGCATGAGCTTTGCTTGTCGATGCATGATTGCAATTGGCTGCCTTGCCACCTCCCATCGCGACACCAAACAAATATGACCGCGAAATAATTTAAACACAATGAGATGCAGCAGTTTATGAACTTCCTTTCTGCCCCAGTGCCTTATCCGGAAATTGCATCCCAGCATCGCTATCCAATGCGCGTTTTTTATCACAATCTCATCCTTACTGACTTCGACTCGTATTGTAGCATTACTATTACCACTTTTACCCCGCGATCTCGATCCTACCAAAATAGATGGCCGATATGGCCTCTGCAATGACTGTGGACCTGCCCGAGCCAATGGCTGATGCCATCGAGGCCAGAGGCGATGCTCAACCCGAGCCGTCGGTACCGATATCGCCGGCCGTACAGGCTTCGACATCACAAGCTCCGGCAACACCAGCCCCGACAGAGCCGATTCTGACGGCACCCGCATCTACGGCACCCGCACCGACAGTGCCAGCACCGCCAACACCTTCAGAACCGATGGTGCAGACCGGTCCAGCTACGCCAGAAGCATCGAAAACTTCCTCTGTGCCGACAAGACCCTTCTCCTGGATGTAAGTTACCATTCAAAACTGCCTTCTATACCAAAGCTCAATTTATTGATTGAAATCACCGTTGCAGGGACCCCCACCCGTTTTTCGTCATCCTTTTCGTAGGCAATGAAGCGAAGCCTTTTGGTATTCAAAAGGACTTTCTTTGTGCAAGGAGCCGGTACTTTCGTGACTACTTTTCCAAAAACGACGAACCAAATGGCACAGCAGCCGGTGCAAACGGAACTGCCGGCGACGCTGAGGGAGTTGAGAGTATTATCCGTCTCAACGATGTTGATGCCGAAGCGTTTTCTTATACACAAAATTTTTTGTACACAGGCAGCATCATTCCCGATTCACATGGCAGCGCCAACGGCAGCATCAATGGAGGTGACAGCGCCAATGGCACCGACAAGGATGATTTCGGTATCCCCAGCTATGAGCTTCTTGTAACGATCTGGAAGCTTGGCGACAGCCTGGGCATCGACGGCCTTTGCGACCGTGCGCTTGAGGCCATGTCTGAGATGAAGCGGCTTACAGAGTCCATCCCTTCCACTGAGGTCATCGTGCAGGTCTGGAAAGAAACACCTGAAGGCTCGTCTATACGGCGACTGCTTCTGTCATGGGCTGCCGAGTACCTGCGGTTTGGCGGGGGGCATGACCGTTCAGGTTTCGCCAGAGCACTTCCCCAGGAGCTGCTAAGTGAGCTTGTTGTGGCCATGAGCATTTCCGATACTGAATCTTTGGGCGCCCATACTTTCTCGAACGAAGCTGGAAGGGTCACTGGCGGCCCAGTGGACAGAGCCTCTATTGCAAACGGCTACAGAAGCAACAAGCACCACATTGGCCATGACGACTATGACAGCACACAAAGTGTCAACGGCAACGGCAGCATCCACTACCGCGGTGCCTCCCCAGCACCCAAGCGTGCACGCCACTTTGACTCATACCCGGCTGGACGATCAGTGTCTGCCATGAACCCATCCACGCCACGTGTAGCTGCTTCGCCAGCAAACGACATGGCCGGATCGACTGGCCGCAAGCCTCCAAGAACGGCCCTGCCAGCTGCCAGCGCTCCTCGTCCCGTTACTAAAAAGCGCGCCGCTGCCGACTTGAGCTCATTTACTGCAGAGCAGCAACTCGCCTTTTGCTCAGACCTCCTGACACGGATGCTTTCCGGACCAGGCTTCTGGACACGGCTTGTGGGCCCTTTCAAGGATCCAGTCGATCCTGTGCGCGAGGGCATTCCAGACTATTTCGATATTGTGAAGCGCCCCATGGACCTGTCTATAATCAAGTCCAATCTCGAGAACAATCGCTACAGAGCACCCGAGGAGTTTTTGGCAGATATGCGGCAGATCTTCACAAATGTGTACATATATTGGAAGAAGGGCGACACGATTTGGGTCGGTTGTGAGAGGCTGGAAAAGGCGTTTGAGCAAGGGTACAGTCAAATGCTTCGGTGGCTGATCAAGCAAGACGACCCTGTTGATGGTTAGGGAGCCGGCAAGAAGCCAAAGCCCGAGGCATCGAAGCCCGAGAAGCCAACTGGGAGGCCAATGCCCAAGAAGCCAGCGGCCGCGACACCACGATGGGTAACATGGCAGCCTGCATACCACCGCCTGCAGTACCAAGGACCGCAGAACTACGCAATGACCGTTTAAATCCCACTGCGGGAAGACCGAGTGGAGCGGACCTGGAATGAACTTGGCCCAGCGATACTCTTGGATAGAAATATCCCAAGACAACGTCATAAAATCCTCAGAGAAGCTTTCGGTCTGGTGCCGAAGCCAGTCCTTGGACCCGGACGACGAAACGGATCGGTAAGGTCTCTCAGGACACGGGCCTGGACGAAGGCGCAGACTGGTGCACAAAGACGACCGTGGAAAATTTCGATTTGTATTAATATCGGGTGGTTAAGCAACTCAGGAGAAAGTTCTTGATTTTCCGGTACTAGCCCCGTGTACTTATTCCCATATTGTTTTTTCTCTCTTCTTTTTTCTTTTCGTTTTCCGTTTCGTTTCTGTCTTTTTTTCTTTTGTTTTTTACTTTTTGTATTTCAGTATATCGTTTAATGAACAGTATATAATAACATTGCAACAATTGCCGCAACAGGGCAGATGCTTAACGCAGTCTCATATCGTAAAATGCGCTTATAACCTCCTCTCAACAGTTTTATGGCACACGGTGAAGATCTGCTACATCATCCGGCCGTCATCTTTCTCCCCCCTCTCTCTTTTACGAAAAGCACCGTCCTTGTCCTCAAACTGGAGCTCGAGATTATGCCCACTTAATGCCGAATATGGTTCCTCTCTTGTCTCCTGGGGCCTCGCCGGACGATCTCTCCAGGTAGATCCGGTCGTGTCCGGGCACATCAACGTAAAAGTACTTGTATTGGAAGTCGCTTTGGCCTGGCCGCCGTGTCAAGTGCAGGTACGCCTGGCCATTTGCGCGGGGCCCGTCGACGTGGAAGTTCATCACGAAATGCTCAGTGCCTTGAGCATCAGTCCGCTCAGAGGATCTGGAAGGTCAGCATGTGCTCAAAGGGTGTTATAATCCATTGCATCTCCTCTCAACTTACGCAATTGGCCGTGCTCGTCGCCACTTGTTGGATGTCTCCTCGCCATGGGCCGTGATGTGGCGGCCGTCTCCCAGCAAATCTGTGATTCTGTGATCAGACCGGATCCGGTCGACGGCGCGGTTGAAGTTGGAGACCTTGCTGCTCGGCGAGAAGACTTCGGTATACAAGAAGTAGCACACGCCGCTCGTCAAGACAATGCCCACTATGACCATGCCAAAGTTGAATGTCTGCTGAGCGGCACGGGCCGTCTTCTCGCCGCCAGAAAGCTCGGTCCAAGGAACATGGCCGTCGTCGTTGAATGGTGTGACAGACCGCCGGCGGGCCTTGGCAGATGATGTGGAGGAGGAAGAGGAGGATGATGACGAAGAGGAGGTCTGGTGTTGTGTGGCGTATGTGCGAGAGAGAAGAATGCGCTGTTTCGAGGGCGTTGTCGAGGATATGCGCGGAGGAAACGAGGCTGTCATGCGACAGCTGCTGCGTGATGCGCCAGTCGCAACAGACGACGACCGGGCCGCTGTTGATGCCTGGCTGGCAAGCGAACGGACATGGGCGGTTTTCATGGTGGCAGAAGTTTTTTTTGCAAGGCGGCTGAGCTCTTCGTCGACGTCGTTGGAGGTGAAGAGGCTGAGAATTGAGAACAAAGGGCAGGCCTTTGAGAGAAGGCTCGATGCTGTACCTGGGCCTTCCCACTGGAAGCCGTAGCTCACTGTAAATCGTGAAAGAACTTTCCACAGCTGTGGGGGACGAACACTAGTCTACATAAGGTTAGTCATAAATATACAGCGCCAGAGAGACAGGTATGCCTCTAAACGAGTCCCTCAAAGTCCCTGTAGAGGCTGTAATCTTTACCTCCATAACCCCACTAAAGGGGTCGCGGGAGGGGGCAAAAGGCGCTGAGAGGGGAATTAGCGGCATGGACCAGCCCAGTCCGGAGCCAAACAGGCCAACCACAGCGCGCCCACAGCACTTACGGAAGGGCTGGCAGTGGGCGGCGTAATAATACGAGCCAAAACCGTCGATTATCGCGAACTTGTCCTCTTTTCTCAATTCCCAACTCCGCCGCCTATCTCTCGCCATCCCTCTCCCTTTCCACGCGCCTCGCTCCTCCACGACCACCCCGGTCATCACGCATTCTCGACTCTCCTTCTACGAGATCCACGGATCATACTCTCGCCTTTTCCATCCACAGTCCATTTGATAGCCTTATCCGGAAGCGACAGACGATCCCTCCGATACCCTTTTTTTCTTTTTCCGTTTCCTTTGTGCGTCTCACGATACCCGCCACAAACCATCACGATGAGCGGCCTCGCGACCAAGCAGCAGTCGCTCAAGCTCTTTGAGAAGCTCAAGACCAAGCCAGCCAACAAGGTATGCCGCATGCTTCCCCTCACGAGGGATCCTTTTGTCCCGTCTTTCGTCACCCCGCTTACAGTCTTCTAGATCTGCTTCGACTGCGGCCAGAAGAACCCCACGTGGACATCGGTCCCCTTTGGCATCTATCTGTGCCTCGACTGCTCGGCTAACCACCGTAATCTGGGTGTGCACATCTCATTTGTGCGCTCTACAAACCTCGACCGTACGCATCGTCCTTCAATTTCCCCTATATTTCCTGCGTTTCCCGCATTCACCGTCTTTGCGGCGAAAGATCATCCCCTCGATCTGTAACTAACACACAACCCTCCAGAATGGCAATGGGACCAGCTGCGCGTGATGAAAGTCGGCGGCAATGATTCGGCCACCAAGTTCTTCCAGCAAAACGGCGGCTCGGCCGCCCTCAACAGCAAGGACCCCAAGACAAAGTACCAGTCCAACGCCGCAACCAAGTACAAGGAGGAGTTAAAGAAGCGCGCCGCACGCGATGCTAAGGAGTACCCCAACGAGGTCGTCATCAACGATATCGAGGTCAGCGACGGCACCAGCACCCCCGCCGGCGAACCAACCGACGACTTTTTCTCGAGCTGGGACAAGCCCGCCATCAAGAAGCCCACACCGCCAGTCTCCCGCACGGCCACGCCCCCTGTCGTTGGCCGCACCCCTTCGCCCTTCCTCAGTGCCGGTGCCAACAACGCCGGTGGTCGCTCTGCCTCGCCGCTGTCGGGCGGTGCTGCCGGTTCCGAGGATGCTGCCGCCAAGCCGACGGCCAGCCGCATCACGCACTCCTCTGCGCTCAAGAAGACCACCACCGGCCCACGGAAAACCAACATTCTCGGCGCCAAGAAGGCCGCCTCGAAGCTTGGGGTGAAGAAGGTGACGGGCGACGTGATCGACTTTGACGAGGCCGAGAAGAAGGCCAAGGAGGAGGCTGAGCGCATCGAGAAGCTCGGCTACAACCCAGAGGAAGAGGAGGAGGTGACCAAGGCCAACGCAAAGTCGGATATTGTCTCGCCAACGCCTGTGGCCCCGGCCCGTAGCGCCTACGGCTCGGCCTCGCACACCCGCGAGAAGTCGGCTTCGGAGATGGAGCGTCTGGGCATGGGTATGGGCCGGTTGGGTTTCGGCCAGGTCGGTGGCCGGCCAGGGGCTGGCGGAGCAGCAGCGGCCAAGAAGGCGAATGCTGGCGGTTTCGGCTCTGTCGGCCCTATCAAGGCCAACATCGGTAAGTCTGCCGTGCTCCCACCCAATTTTTCCTGCATTGATGACATATTCACTAACTTATACCCACAGACGAAGACGAGAAGTTTGCACGGTCCAAGTTCGGCGCACAAAAGGCCATCTCGTCCGACGAGTACTTTGGCAAGGGCTCATACGACGCCAACGCCCTGTCCGAGGCCAAGCAGCGGCTTCAGGGCTTCGACGGCGCGACTGCCATTTCGTCCAACGCATACTTTGGCCGCGCCGAGGAGGAGACTGTTGAGGACTACGGTGACCTGGAGTCGGCCGCCAAGGACTTTGTGCGCCGCTTCGGCATCACGGCTGGCGACGATCTCGAGAACCTTACGCAGGCACTCGGCGCGGGTGCCACCAAGCTGCAGGGCGCTATCCGCAATTACCTGAACCAATAAACGGCGACTGGTGTTTTCTTTGCTTATTTGGACGACAGTATTTTTTTCTCTTTTTGTTTAGGTTGACATGACAGGAATATAAAAAACAACAACAAGAGACGCCCAAGGGAATAGAGAAAAAAGGACTGGACAAAGACTGGACTGTGGCTCTCTTCTTTCTCTTCTTTTCTAGCCTGAGGACTTCTTATGAGGCTCTGGATGTTTGTTTTCTTGTTTCTGTTCTCATGGATGGAGTTGTTTTGCTTTCCGACTTTTCATACAGGCTGGAGAGGCAAAGAAAAAGTAGTATGAAGGGTGATATGGTGAAGAAAGAGGCCTACGAAACGAATCCGGCGTTCAGTATGATTTTCCTTTTTGTTTCTTTCTTTTGCTATTTTAAAACAATATATCAATAATATCCTTGACATACACTCGCTGTTCCTGTCCCGGTTAGATTCATCATATTTTCGGTATCGTATATCGAAGTCTAACTAAAGCTTGAAAACATTCTGAATCTTGGAAGGCAAAGAAGTGAGATCACATTCTATGGAAAGCTGGGCAGAGGATATGATCGGAATCAACCCATAAGCATACATACAAATATGCCAAGTAGATTCGGACCAGGGGTATAAACCAGATACCTGAGTTTTACCCACCTCTGTTGCCTTTTTCTCACCTCCCAGTCCAACGTGACAATGTCTTGAACACGACACCCCAAATACGGTATTTTGGCGATTTTGAGGTGGTGCCTGGATTTGTCGTGTTTGGTCTGCTGACCTCAGCCTCGCCCGCTTATTAGTCCATCGGGGTTAAGTTTTCTGGGCTTGTCACTGAGAGTGGGATTCACATGCTTTTTTCTTGGTCGCCTGTCCGCTGGGCTGATCTTCCTTAGCAGAGTCTAACAGCAACGTCAGGCGCGCAATTTTGGTGCCCGCCACGCTGCAGTGCCGAATCATCCAGTCGCATCTTTTGCCTCCTCCACAACCTCCGCATTTCCCCATTCCCCGATGCAAAAAAAACAGGCCAGGCTCCAGGAACAGCACGCGAGGGCATGTTCATAGGGGCCCAGGTCACAGCGTCATAGTGTCAATTGAGAGCCAGGGGAAAGTGCGAGTGAGGAAATCAATGCTGGATACCTCCATCTAAAAGTTGATGTATCGAGACAAAGGAAATTGAAGAGAGTAAAGGAAAAGTCATATACAAAATGAGTAAAAAAACAGAAAACGTTGCTCAGTAATGTCCACAGCCTATGTGCATTAATTTTTCAGGCCCAGTCCCTGCCAATGTTCCAGCATAATCCTATCTTTACAGCTTAGCAACCAGCTTGGTGCCCTGGTTCAGGGCAGTAGCGGCATCGTCGACGAGCTCGTCAACAACGCCCTTGGCCGACTTCTTCTCGTTGACGACCGAGGCGCACTGGCCCATCAGGAAGGGGCGGAACTGGTCCATGAGATCGTCAATGTCGACCTCCTCGTCGTCGCTGCTGGCCTCCTTCTTGTCATCGCCGCCCTTGGACGAAGGCGGCGAGCTAAGCTCGCCCGACAGGACCTTGTCGAGGTCGGCCTCGTAGGGCAGCTTGCCCTTGGAAGTGAGCTCGCGGATCTCGTCCTGGCGCTCAGTCTCCCAGTGCTCAATGTAGGGGTTCTTGCGCACGCGCAGAGGGCGGCCAGTGAAGATAATCGTGCGGATGGTGTCGTCGAAGCCGGCAGTGCGGACAGCCTCCTTGTGCGACTCGGGGGCGCCAGCCTCGTCGGTCAGAATGAAACGGGTGCCGACCCAGACGGCCGAGGCGCCCATCATCAGGGCAGCGGCGACCAGCTGGCCGTTGTAGATACCGCCAGCAGCGACGGTCTGGACGGGCAGGCCGGTCAGGGGCGACTTGTGGCCCTTGCAGAGACGGACAACCTCGGGGATCAGGATGGTGGTGGGGACGTCACCGGTGTGGCCGCCACCCTCACCGCCCTGGGCGCAGATGATGTCGACACCGAGCTCCAGGCACTTCTTGACATGCTTGGGGTGGCCGATCATGTTCATGTACAGGATGCCGTGCTTGTGCAGGCGCTCGACAACGTGCTTGGGCGGCACACCGACGGCGGAGACGAACAGCTTGGCGCCGGACTCGATGACGACGTCAATCAGCTCGTCAAGCTTGCCCTTGGTGTAGTCGTAGTTGGTTTTCCGGGCGTTGCCGCCAACCTGGGGAAGCAGCAGATCGACACCGAAGGGGGCGTTCTTGTCCGTGAGGTGCTCCTTGAGCTCGTTGATCTGGTCGCGCAGCATGTCGGGCGTGTAGTTGACGCCACCAATGACACCGAGACCGCCAGCGTTGGTGACGGCAGCAGCCAGAAGGGGACCAGCCGCCACGTTCATGCCGGCAAGCATGATCGGGTGGTTGATCTTGAACAGATCGGTGATCGGGGTGCGGATTTTCTCTGCAAGGGAAACCAGCGGTTAGCAGGAAGCCACGCAATCGAGGCAGAGCAGAGAACTGAGCTCCCTAGTCTCAGATCCATCTGAGATGCACAACTTCAAAAGCATCGTCTCCTAGAGGAATTGAAAACAGGGCGTCATGAGAAGGGGAAAATACTCACGAGGAGAAGCCATTTTGCGACTCTTGGGTATGTGTAGGAGGAGCAAAAAATAGAAGAGGGTATCACAGGAATGGTGTCACAGGACAGAGAAGATAAATGCTGTTGAATTGGAAGAAAACAAGGAAAAGATGACGATGTGAAGAATGGAAAGAAGAAAGAAAGGAGACGTTCAAAAGAAGAGACAGAGTAAAGGAGAAGAAGGATGGATTAAAAAACGAACAAGGAAGTCGCGGAGTAATGTAAGAAAAAGGCAAAACGCATCGATCTGCCGCCTCCGCAGGCGCCGCCAGCTCTTGCTGCGACGGCCACATGCTGGCGAGAGCCGAGGTCGCGCAAAGTGTACTGTAACAATGGGGTTGGGGGGCCTGATTGACGCTAATCATTCTTGGGGTTAATGGTCCACTGTGGGTAGGGGCGGTTTGTCGTCGCTGTCCGCCGCCGAGCAGTGCAGAAACAGAAGCTACGGCGCTACGAAGTAATGGTCTGGGCAGTCCGGGGGAAAGAACGATGGTGAGAAAAAGGAGGGGCATGCACACGCTTGCATGCATGGAAAGCACGTTGAGGAGAGGAGGCGCTTGGAATGTTTGGAACGGGGCCCCAGGATTCGAATGGTGCTGGCGCCGGAACTGGCTAGGGTACTTCGGAATGATGGGACGACGCACTGCAGAACGTTGTACTCCGTACTTCGTTTCGCCAGGAAAGTGTGCCTCGGCACACTTTTTGGCTGTGGTTGGGGGGCGACCTATGGATTACAGGAAGGCGCGGTGGAGGTGGAGGACGGAATTGGGGTCGGGGTTACGACACATCAGCACACGACTGCGACTTCCCAAAAAAAGCAAGAGAGCACCATCAAAGTGGAATCCAAGAAGTGGGACACGTTTGCTGGGGCGTTTCGACGTCCTCGGAAGTTGGGCCAGGCTCCAAGGATAATTAATCAATCATCTCGCATCGTGCCTTCCCTGAGCGATTTCGCTTCCCCAGGAAGTCGCGAGTCAGTTTACTGTTGAGGGGAAAGGGCCGCAAGAGAAAACGAAGAAACGAGGGAAAGAGGCATCATCGCATCATGTGATGGTTTGTCCGTACGGGGAAGGAACCGGCCAAGTCTCGCGTCTTCAATGTCTCGCGGTTTCGCATCTCTAAATTGTTTCTCCCCCCCTTTCCGTTCTTCCACTTTTCACATCCCTCCGCCTCCAAGCATAACACACACCCAAATACTCCGTACGGGGCATGTCCAGCTCGCGATTGGGCAGCGGTCTTGGCACCGACTGGCCGGATCCGAGATTGTGGCAGCCAGGTACGGGATCCAACAAGCAAAGACAGGTCTGAGACCGTCACGCCTGTCAACGAGTTTACTGGTTCACTTTTGCCGCGTATCGACGAACCACAGAACTACTGTCGCATCCTTAATGTTTCTCTCGACGAAATATGACGACGAAATGACAGTATGCGCTCTACCCCGGCACTGTTCTCTACAGGCGCTAGGCCGTGGATGAGAGACAGTGCGGCTCGCTAAGATATGCGGCTGGCACTGTCTCCAGCCGACCAATCATGTCTCACACTTCACTCTCATCGAGTCGAATTTCTGATTTTTCTCTCACCCGCTTTCTGAGTTTGACGACATGCCCGGTTTGAGATATCACGAGCCCCTCACCACACAAACTAAACATCTCTAGGCGACAAAGTACGCCCTTCTTCTTACGGACGAGGGCTTTCTTTGTGAAAAAACGGAAGCACAAAAAAGGTTGAGCGGGTGCCTCAGGGCCATGAAAACCATTGTGTCTACGATCGTGCCTCTTCTCACAAGACCAGGCTCCACCAGCAGCCGCTGTTTATTCTCAGCAGGATTTCTGGCTACTGGAAGACGATCGTTGGTGCCAGTCTCGCAGAAGACTCTCACTTCTCTCTCAGGAACACAGGGACGCAAGTCGAAATTCAAGCACCACCGCCTCTCAAACCGCATTCTATCCAAAACAATGACATCTTCAGCCCCAACAGCAGCACCATGCTGCCAGTCGGCACAGGCGCCGGAGAATATGAAAAAGAGAGCGTACATTGCCCTTGGCGGAAACCTGGGCGACCGCATTGGCTGGATCGAGAAGGCATGCCGCGAGATGGACAGCCGGGGCATCCGCGTGCTGCGCACAAGTAGTCTGTGGGAGACGGAGCCCATGTATGTGCTCGAGCAGGACAAGTTTGCCAACGGAGTGTGTGAAGTGGAAACGGACCTGGAACCACTGGCTCTGTTGGATCAGCTCCAGGACATCGAGCGGACTCTCGGGCGCAAGAAGGTGATCGACAAAGGCCCTCGCAACATCGACCTGGACATTTTGCTCTACGGCAACGAAACGGTGAATCACGAGCGGTTGATCATCCCACATATTGGCATCCCGGAACGGGAGTTTGTCCTGCGGCCACTTGCACAGTATGTGTTTGCTACTAATTCCCTAAAAACAGCACTGGAGGTTTGACGAACATAGCCGCTAACTCTGACAGACTGGCACCGAATATCCCAGTACATCCCAACCGGCCATGGAAACTTGTCCAGGACTACCTCAACGAACTGCCGCCACAGCCCGAACCGCTGACACCTCTTACGCCCTTTGGCAAGTCCCATGCGCCATTACAGGCTCTGCGCTCTAACCGCCGCACGACCGTCATGGCTATTTTGAACGTCACTCCCGACTCCTTTTCCGACGGCGGCCGCCACTCGGCTGCTGATACGGAGTCGTTGACCGCACTGGCCGAGACGGTGCGTGAATTCGTTGCGGCAGGTGCTACTGTAATTGATGTCGGTGGGCAGTCGACGGCACCCGGTCGGCCACAGGTGTCGGCAGAGGAGGAGCTGGCGCGGGTGGTCCCAGCGATCAAGATGATCCGCGCTGATCCAGCGTACGACGCCATTGCCATCAGTGTGGACACTTACCGGGCGTCAGTGGCCGAGGCTGCGATGGCTGCAGGCGCGGATATGATCAACGATGTTTCAGCGGGCGACATGGATGTGGACATGCTGCCAACAGTGGCTCGACTAGGCGCTACCGTGTGCTTGATGCACATGCGTGGCACGCCAGAGACGATGAGCAAGCTGAACCAGTACGGCGACGAGGGGGAGGCAGCATCAGAAGATCAAGGCAGTAGCGGTGGCGCGCCTATTATTGAGGCAGTGGCCCGTGAGCTGCTCGCCCGGATAGAAGCGGCCGAAGCAGCCGGTATTCGCCGGTGGCGCATTGTGCTAGACCCGGGCCTAGGTTTTGCCAAGGTGGGCGACCAGAATATTGATGTTCTGCGACATCTGGCGGTGCTGCGCGACTGGCCTGGCCTGGAGGGCCTGCCGTGGCTGGTCGGCTCCAGCCGCAAGAGCTTTATTGGGCGCACGACAGGTGTGGCCACACCGGCAGAGCGGGTCTGGGGCACGGCAGCGACGGTGGCGGCAGCAGTCCAGGGCGGTGCCGACATTGTGCGAGTGCATGATGTGCGGGAGATGGCGCAGGTTGTGGCCATGGCTGATGCCATTTGGCGATATTAGGAAAAGATGGGGGCTGAGGGGAGCAGGGATGGGAGAGGGGATGGGAAAGGGGTAGTGAAAGTTCGGCGGTCATATCGGAGACTATCGAAAAAGAGAAGATATCGAAAAGAGGAAGCAATACGAGATAGCATCTTTGGGCGCTTGGCATCATAGAAGATATAGAGCTGGCCGGCACATGTGTCTGTCCAAGCATTCTGCGTTGGTTTTTTTACGTCAATCTAATGTCATTTTTGTTTTATAAGTGCTTGGCTATGGCCCTGGCCTTGACGCCTATTCGCTGCCACGAAAATTGATGCCCTGACTCGAAGAGTTCTACGAGCTTTGAAATCCTACGTTGTATGAGACAGAGCATTGAGCTTGCCGCCCATGATGTCTAACGGACCACTTGGTCCCGCGCCCGGGCAGTCGGGCAGATGCTGAGATAGTTTTTGAGCTATGTTTGGTGTGATTGAAGAACTGGATGTTGAGACTTAACAAATGGCATCAACGACACCTTCTATTTTCAGAAGATTGGCCGTAGCCGGTGAAAGACCATCGAGGTGACAAAAACATGGTTAGGTGGAGGCGAAGAGTATTCCAAGGCAACTGACTGCGAAGAAGTAGAGCGTATCCAGCTGAAGACTTCATGAGCACGCAACGTATGCTGATGAGAAGAGATATGAAGTGGTGTAAGTCAACAAGGCGGGTTGGGCGCTAGAGGCGGGCCGCGCCGTCCGCGTTTCGTCTTTCCTCTGGGTGTCACCAAGGTCCTTCCGGAAGTGGAAGGAATAAACCTCTCATGGGCAGCACAAGCTGCCTGCTGTGCGATGACGCGGGTGACCATCCGAGGGTACCCAGGCTTTCCCCCTCTCTCTTTACATCATTTCCTTGTCCTCGCACAACTTCAACGTGCTATGACCCTCCAATGTCTCATTGCTTGTGGCTGCTTCATATTAAATATATATGAACAGGAAGAAAACGGACTCATATGGGTAGGGCGTAAAGTGTCACAGATACGGGGTGCACAATAATTTTATGCCATGGCCAAGCCTTTTTTGTTCATTCGCTGCGGTTTGCTTGTCTCGTCTCTTGTATTTGACTACTCCATGTCGCAATGCCTGTCTGTGGCTTACCCATCACTAATTTGAAGCCTCCCCCACAGCTTGTCCACTCCGATTTCATAAACTTCGGACATCCAATCTCGCAAGCGCAGAAACGGCCTCAACACGAGAAGGCTGTTGATATGGACGGGGTATCGGATCCATTTCGCACTCGCCTTTTGGTACCTATTGTGGAAGCGAGGCCCGCCAAGTTGGGGTATTTTATGGGTCAGATTGCTGTTGAGTGATACTCATTCACAATGGTATTTTATCATGACTTACGTCGTACAGCATACAACAAATGCACGGCGAATAAATGCTGCATCCTGGCAATTGATAATGTCCAGGCTGGCAACTTCAGCCGGTCAATACTGAGCTGAAAGGACGCATGAATGTGACCAAAACATGGCCAGTGAAAAAGAATTCGGGCAAAAAAACAGGGTCGTGGACATTCAAACGCATGAGGTCGGGACGGAGGTCCAATGAGATACGCAGGGACTCGCATCTTTCAAGCCCAGAGGGCAAGCTGTGGCTGGCTGGGTCACGAGAGAGCAAACCCAACGAGCCCCTGGGTTTGGCACGGCACATAACCTGGTGATGTGAAAATGTGAATAAAGATATGCTATGCATCGTGACCCGAGTCTTGAAAAGCCAAAAGTACAAATCTTAGTCGTAGCATATTTAACAGACGACTCTTTTTTTTCTTCTGAATTCCATCTGCCAGAATAAACCACGCCATATTCCGAATGGTACGACATATGACATCTTCGACTTTTCTTTGGAAGGTCGACACTTGTCCATCTGACAGAAACAAGGTACAGAGTAGAAATACTGTGTACACTTCTAGCCTGAAGTGAGGACAAGGCGACACTATGAGAAGGCTGAGAGAGGTCGACAATGCATACCGACATACTAGGTACTCTTTACAGAATAAAAAACTCGGGAATCTGGTTTTCTCAACTTATTCAGTCATGCAATTATCATGAAGTTGTGAATGAAAGATATGAAGACGAGAAGGAAAAATGCGCAGAGCAAGAAACGACGTGTTTCGTGCAACGGCAAGCCCCTATTGCGAAGCAAAGCGTGCCCTCCCCCCCCCCCCCCCGCTGAACATACCGGCACAGAAAGCCACGGACGAAAGAGAAAAATCTAGAGATACAAGGCGACAAAACAGACGGAGATGAAAAGACACGAAACCAAAAGGCGAAGATGAGAAAACGAACGCAAAACACAAGAGGCTTGGCGATAAAATGCGAGGTTGAGGCTCAGCTTTAAACCATGTCCACTTAATTTCGGATGACAAGACGCGAAAAGAAGACGAGATCAACGTGAATGTCAATCAAAGTCACAAAAAAAAGTGGCGGATTGTTTCAACCACTCCGTGACGCAGGAGTCGAGAACACAAACAGGCGTTGTCGTCCCGTAGGATTTAGGGGAAATGGGGGATATGTGAGATGCAAGGTCACATCGTGGACTTTTTCAGCCTTTTCTTTTTCATTCTTTTTTCGTTTTGTTTTTTTGTTGCCTCGTTGCCTTCCTTGCTGTCTGGGTCTCGCCATTTTGCCAGCCGAGAATTAAGCACTGTATCTCAGACAAGTTGACGACAAGACACGCGCATCAAAGCTTCGTTTTGCGTCGGTCAACAGCCGAGAACGATGGCGGGTCTAGGTAGGCATATTTACGGCAATCGGAGGCTCTCGATCATCGCTTTTAGTGTTGTTTCTTTTCGAGCTTATTTCGCTCTGTATTCCTCTTTGTCCTTTGGCCTCTTTTTCTGTTCGATGTTTCCTTCCCTGAACCCTGGGAATGTGTCCGTTCTGAGTAACTGTATTTATCGTAATACGGCGTATTGATCGCATTTGACCGTTTTACTCGCGTTGTTAATCTGAAAAGGGGCCCTAAATCTTAAAACCCCCTCGGGCGAGCATTTTCTGGCCAGTTTTTACAGTGCCAAGGCCCTACAAAGCTAGAGAACGCTTGATAGTGAAAAAGAACAAAAGACAAGACCAGGAAACAAGAGAACGAGAGTGGCAAGAAGAGGCGGAGGGACAGGGGAAGAGCCGGCCTCCACCAGGCTATTTTGCCTGGGCAGGCACAGGAAACGAGAAAACAAATGCGTTGAGAGGGTCTCGAGGTTCTTTTTAGATTTTGGCCAGAACCAACTCCACGCCGACTCCATCCTGGTCTCGTTTTTACTCCATTCACGTCTCCATCCACAGCCCGCAGCCAACAGCCAACAAGCTGGAAGCGTTCCCTCAGGAAGGAGGCGGTCGCTGAGTCGCTTGAGTCGCTGATTGCAGGACCAGCCTTGGCGTACGATGGAGGGAATTGAGCGACAGAAACGATGGGAACGAAAGACAAAGGCACCCAAAAGGAGACGAAAAAGATACTTTGACACAACGGGCAGAAAGACAAAAAGAAGAAAAAACCACTTTCCTGAAAAGCATGTCAGACGCCAAGGCCCGGCCACAGCAAGCAAGAAACGCAGGCCCAGCCAACAGAAAGCCTCCAATAAACACAAGACGGCCCAGGGGGAGGAGCAAAAAAACGCACGGGGCTGGCAAGAAGGAGCTGGGGCCCAGAAAAATACAACAGCAGAAAGAAAAAGGAAAAGAAAAAGAAAGTGAGAACAGACGCCCAAGATTGTGCCAGAAAAAAAGTGACAGCCATCTCAGGACGAGTTATCTCAGACGGAGGCGGCGTCGAACGTCGAGAAAAGGCTCGAAAAGCACTCCGACATACGGTGTATTTACCCAGTCAGTGCTCCATCAGAACGGATTGTCTTCGCAGTGATTTCTGCCCAAATATGAGTACTCCGTACTCGTACATATGCCATGCAGTCGTGCAGCATGCCGCACAATTTGCAGGCGAGCGGTAGAAGGTGCATACGATTGTTGAGAGGTATCAATCAGGTACCCCTTGCTCTACCTGGGGCTTGTACATAAAAGAAAGATGTAAAGAGAAATACGATTAAAACAAGCCGTCAAGAGAGAAAATAAGAGGTGAAGATCAGGCGGCGGCGGCTGCCAAGCTTGCACCCAAGGCGCGAAGGCCAAGGCCCGTGGAACAAACGAGGGCCAGCGAGACGAAAACGGGCCAGAAATGGGCCAGAAATGGGCCAGGTCCAGAGCCCCAGAATCCCAGGATCCTCAACAGAGACCCTCTGAGGTGGCAGCTGGGGGTGAGACAAGCGAGAAAAAGAAAGAGGATTGCGGGCCCGACCACGTCCTGTCCTTGTCCATGATCCATCGGGCTGGTCTAGTATGCGTTTGGGAGGTACGGAGTATTGTTTGGAGTATTGTATATTGTATATTTTGTATTTTGTACCTCTGCCTTTTGATTTCCACTCATCACCTTCTTTCCTTTCTCCTTCTGTTTCTGTTTCTGTTCCTGTTTGTGTTCCCATCGTGTTTCTGCTTCTTCATTTTCCCCTTTCTCCTTCTCACTGTCTTGTATCTCCTGACTCTCTTTTCTGTTTCTCGTTTTCTCATTCCTGATTATTTACCTCATCTGTGTAGCCCATCGACTCTCCATCCCGCATCGAGGTTGGTTACATGTGCCAGCGTCTCTCAGCCTTCTCTGACCTTTTGACCTTTTGACTTTTTTGACCTTTTGACTTTTTTTTACGACGTACGACGACAACCACGACTAAGACCAAGACTTACAAAGTACCCGCGTGCATTGAGCAATATCCTTGTTGGCTCTAGGCGTTTTTTTCACTTCGTTTTCGTTTCGCTTTCATTCCGGTTCCTTTTGATAGTCGATCCTTTCCTTAGCTCCCGTCGTCTCCATTGACGGAGACCTGTATATTTATATACCTCCCTCCTCCCCCAAAATGCCCGCATATAACCGGCCTCCCTTGGCGGGAATGTTCCGGTCGACGTCCGCATCTTCAACAATGGACGGCAACACCAGCAGCAACAACGAGAAGCCCCAGGGCCAGGCCACCGTCGTCGTGCCCGGACGGGAAATCGACCTAGAAGCCGGCCTACCCGCCGAACCACCAGCCACCGCCGCAAAATCGACCGGCGCCGACTCCCGAGCCCGCATGTCAACAAAACGGACAGCCACCTTTAGCATAACAGCCGCCTCGGCCGCTGCTGCTTCGAAGCCCGGGAGCAATGGCGTTCCTTCGGGGACAACGACACGCACAGGCACCGGGCTCGGCCCTGGAGTCGTTCCTCCACCAAACACCCCCGCCAACAAGGACAACAAGGGCCGCCGCGGCCGCACCGTGCTCCGGCGCATGCTGTCCCGCGGCTCAGACACCTCCGGCCAGAGCTCGAGCATGCGGTTCCGGCCCCGTGCCGAGGGCGAAAGTGGCCGTTCGGGCCTGCATATCACACATTTCCTGCGGATTGCCTTCCGGTCGTCCAGCAAGGTCTCGTGCATGGTCAACGTGCTGTGGCCGTTTGTGCCGGCCGCCATTGCCTGCCGCTATGCTCTCAACAACTCGCCCACCAGCAACCTGATCAGCTTCACGCTGGCCTACATTGCCATGGTCCCCTGTGCCAATCTTATTGGGTTTGCCGGCCAGGAACTGTCGCGCAAAGTGCCGCACGTGGTCGGTGTCTTGACGGAGACGATTGTGGCCTCGATTGTCGAGATTGTGCTGTTCATCGTGCTGCTGACGCGCGGCCTCTACGAAGTCATCCAGGCCGCCATTCTGGGCTCTGTGCTCGCCACGATGCTGCTGTGTCTCGGCATGTGCTTCTTTGTTGGCGGTCTGCGGCGCACCGAGCAAGAGTTCAGCGAGACGGTCAGCGAGGCCGGCAACGGCCTGCTTTTGACGGCCGGCTTTGGTCTGGCGGTCCCCACGCTCTTCAAGCATGCTCTTTCGGGCACGGCAGGCATCGACGCCCAAGACCTGGCCGGCCGCACCGTCAACGTGTCGCGAGTGACGGCCATTCTGCTGATCCTGGCCTACCTAGTCTTTATCTTTTTCCAGGCCCGCACGCACAACAGTATTTACGACGAGATTTTCGAGGGCGAGGAGCAGCGGGCGGCCGCCTACGCTGCCGAGGCCACTCTCGAGCACATTGCCCAGGGCGACCTGAACTACCACGTCGACATTGAGCGCGAGAAGCTCACCATGACCGAGTGTTTGATTTCGCTGTCTGTGGCCGTTGCTCTTGTCTCCCTGATTGCCCTGGCCCTCGTCGAGGAAATCGAGGACATTGTCACCGAACGGGGCGTCTCGGATGCCTTTATGGGTCTGATTCTTGTGCCGCTCGTCGAAAAGGCCGCAGAACACCTGACAGCAGTCAACGAAGCGTGAGTTTCCATGGCGTTTTCTTTTCTTTTTTTCCTTTTTCTTCTTTCTTCTTCTTTTTTCTTCTTTTTTCTTCTTTTTTCTTCTTTTTTCTTCTTTTTTCTTCTTTTTTCTTCTTTTTTCTTCTTTTTTCTTCTT
>WNYC01000080.1:0-20591 GCA_021396375.1 Sporothrix mexicana | reverse complement strand
CTTTTTCTTCTTTGTAATTTTTACTAACACGCCCAGCTGGGACAACCAAATGAACTTTGCCCTCGCCCACGTCCTCGGCGCCACCCTCCAGACGGCCATGTTCAACGGCCCCCTCGCTGTCATTGTCGGCTGGGGTCTACACCGGCCCATGGGCCTCGATTTCCAAACATTCGACATGGGCGTCCTCATTCTCGCCATCATCACCGTCGGCAACTTCTTGCGCGACCAGAAGAGCAACTACCTCGAGGGCCTGCTCTGTGTCATTGTCTACATTGCCATTGCCGTCGCCGCCTACCACTACCCAGAAATCCACGAGGCGTCCGGCGGCACCACCGAAGAGACCGCCGAGCACGTTGTCCAGGTTGCCCGCCAAATTCTGGCGCGGTAAAGGAGGTCCAGTTTGCCGTCCTTCCAACCGGCTTCATTTGCCACCAATTATTTGATTTGCTTGATTGTTTTGATTGTTTTGCTTGATGCCAGCCTAGTTTGCGTTTTGATTCAGTTCAGGATGTTTCAAAGACGGTTGAATGATCATAGAGGCCGGGAATTTGCATAGAAAAAGCAGGAGCCGAACGGCCACGGCAGGGAATGCATACGGGACAAACGACAAATACATAGGCACACAATTTCTACTTTCCACGCTATCGTGTCACACACTTGAAGGGAAAGAATGGGAATTTCGAAAACACTTTCTTATAGTATATACGACATAGAGGGAAGGGAGGTACGTCGTCAGAATGGAACCGTTTCAACCCCGATGATATGTTTAAATCGTAACAAGTAAATTATGGAATCAAGCTGCCAACATGTCTATCACGAAAATAAATAAGGGGTAAAGCAGGCAAGACCGCTATGAGAGACAGAACAAACAAGGCCAATATTACCAATCCAAAACGCAGACCCCTAATCTATCGACAACTCCGAAAAAGCCGTGTGGCCCGTCTCCTTGGTGTGCTTGATCATGTCCTTCTGCCCCGACCCCAGCCAGTTCTCACAACCGGGCATCTCGCACCGGATCGCCATCGTCTGCGTGTCCGTGTAGTAGTGCGCCGACTTGAGCTTGGCGGCCAGCTGCTTCGCCTTGTCGATCACGCTGTCGTCGTCCACCCGCCACTGCGTCACGTCCATGTCCACCGGCAATCCCAGGTCAAACGACTGCGCGATACGGTCGTAGTGGATGCCCGAGTACAGCAGGATGCACCGCGTGTCCTTGTCCAGGCCGTACGTATCGACGCGGCCGTACTGTAAAGTTAGCACCATGACCTAAACAGACAAGTGCAAAGGGGACACCTACCTTCACATCGATTGAACAAATCTGGATGCCGTAGATCTCGCTGAGGCACTGCAGCTCGATCGAGCCGCCCCAGCGCTGCGGATCCTTGATACGGTTCGCATACACAGACGGCTCCGTGTCTTCCAGCACCACCTTGGTGTACTTGTCCGGATTGGCCAGAATATGTGATGCCACCTCGGCGCGCACCCGGGCGGCCGGGTCAGAAATGCCCAAGACGCCGCCAAACGCCGTAAACATGCAGCTGTTGTCATCGGGCATGACGCGCAGAACTGCACGGTTAGCAACCATCCTCTTTTGAGAAATTGAAAAAAAGTAACACAAAAGATAAAAAAGACGCATTGCGCAAGACTCACTCAAATAACCACCACCCTCATCCCATGGCACAACCGTCTCGTCGACGTCTACCCTTTTAGGTATAAACGGCTTCGGTGCTGGTGCCGCGGGAGCTGCGGCTGATGATGATGGCTCCCCTGCACTTGCGAGGCCACCCTCTGTCGGAATCACCATGAGTGTCTCGCCATTCAGTTTGAGGGGGGCCAATGTCTTGGATTCAGCATCTGACAAGTCAAGCGCAGTTGGCGGGTATGCCGCCTTGAGCGTAAAGCTTTCAACTCCAGTCTTTTCGCGGATGAGCGCCAGCAGCTTCGCTAATGTCCAGTCGTCGGCAGCCTCGAGCGTCACGACCGCACTGGGCCCTCGCGCGCGGATTCGGACAGGTGCCATGCTGTGTGGTGTGTGGTGTGTGGTGAGTGGTGTATTGGTGAGAGTAAGAATGCAAGAGACGGTGAGAGTGGCACCGGTCCCGGACAACAGAATTCGAGAACGAGATCTCTGGTAAGTATTTGCGGAACAAGAAAAGAAACAGATAATAATGATTTGTATAAAATGTGTTCACAAAATCGTATTTTGAGATGTCGTCGGCGAGAAGAGGAGCAGGGTTGAGCTGTCGCAAGCTGTTCCTGACCAAGCCGATACAGCTTATCACCAAAGGCCACGGAACCGCTTTGCCACTTGTGCGAGCTAGCTCCAGGCAAACTTATAAGTCGTCCGCCGAGGTGAGGCGAGGCGAGACGACAGAAATGCTATTTAGGCGGCCGTTGACGAGGTCTCTTCTAGTTCCTCTTGTCGGTTTACTCTTGTGTTTTGGAAGAACCTATTATTTTCCTTTTGCCCAGTGTTACACTTTTAGATCTGGATGGAAGTGGCGGCTTTGCTCGCGGCTTTGGGGAACGTCACAAGGGTGGGGCGGGTTCAAAAAGCGGTTGATTCCCAGGTGCACTAGATCGGCTTCTCTGGTCTTCGTCTAGATTCCCTCCCACCTGCATAAGCGTCAGATCAGGAGCATATGTAAAGTGGTGAAATGTAGAACTGGCTGTCCGTCGCAAATACAGCTTGCTTTACCTGATCAAAGCAGACACGTAGAGGGCGTACTCCAACCGAAAGGTGCAGGAAAAGATCACAGCACGAGAGACATACAGCTGTGTTCTTTAAAGGGCTTGATCTAAAGATATTCCCCAAGAAAAGTAAACTGTCCAGGTCTGCGGAAAGTAGTAAATGGCGCAGATCCGGTCAGGCTGCTCTAATCTGATTTCAAGCGGTCTGGTGCTGGAACAATGTATGCGGGGCGTTGGATTGTAGATTGGTGAGTGCGTCTGTGTTGAATCGCAATGTGGAATTGAGGTCTGGAAAATAATTCAAAAGACCAAAAAGGGGTAAAGTTCTGTCTCTATATTACTGTACGGAGTACATCGGCACGAAATGCAAGCTTGTCACAGATGCAACAACGGAAAGAGGCAGGCGCCGCTTGTCACCGGTTCTAGTATCCCTCCTCCGTTGCGCCTTCCCACTGTCGTCCTGCGGCCAGGGATATGGAAGGTGCAGGTGTCCAGCCAATGGTAGCATGGGAGGCGGTGGTTGGATTAGTCATCACACGCTAGTACCTTGTCGCGTCGAAAGCAAAAGCGCAAGGGCGACCCAGCGAAAAAAGAGGAGACACGAAAGCGCAACTCATCCCAGGCTAGGGAACCACGAAGAAGACAGCCAAAAAGAAGCAGGAACGACAAAACACGGCTTCAAGATCCGTTCATGAAAGCACCTTCCGACCACTTCGTCTTCTGTTCTTGCCGGAAATTGCTTTTGCGTGCTCGGTTACCCCTTTTTTCTGCCGACAAAGGAGGACCACAAGCAAATCAAAACAAAAGCGACAAGGCGAAAACTCGAGCGAGCAAGCAATACAGCGCATCGGCCGACGTACGCGATCGTGATCGCGATCACGGCCCACGACAGCGCGATCGCACACGCTACTAGTGACATCAGCGGCCACCAACGCCATAGCCCTCCACGGGATACGTCAATTGGCGTGAATCAGTGCAATAACGACTTGAGGCGACGCAATTCGCTGCACAAGACTCAAGACACACTCAATACCCCAAACCCGACCCGACACCCAAAACCACAAGGCGCTGCACACGAATCGGCTATGGCGGGAGATGGCGTTGCAGAGAAGCAGCCGGCTAGCGGCAGTGCGTCGGTGCACGAGTCCATTGAGGCTAAGCCCACGAAGCTTAACCCATCGGCCATGGAGACGGATGCTGACGCTGACGCCGACGCCGACGGAGACGAGGACGCTGAAGGCGAGGCTGACCCGGATCTGGACGCAGATGCAGATGCAGATGGCGACGACGACGTGGAGATGACGGATGCGGCTATTGAGGTCGCGCCGGGTGCCACCGAAGAGGCCAAGCAGGCACAGATAGCAGCCCGTGCAAAACGGGATCTTCTGCACCTGATTGAGACGACAACTCACTACCTGAGCTCGTACGAAGAAGAGTGAGTAGCCACGCGAAGCGAATGTGAAAACTGATCGCCCTTTTTGCTAACTTCCTCTCTCTCACAGTGGCATCGAAGTAGCCGGCGGCTTCCAGCGAATCCCCAACAGGCGGGTCATCCCCGACTATTTTGACATTATCAAGGAACCGACAGCTTTCAGCACAATCCGCGGCCGTATCCAAAAACGAGTCTACACCCAATTTTCTCAATTCGTCCGCGACGTCGCGCTCATCTGCCACAACGCTCAGGTCTATAACCGACCCTCAGCGCCCATCTTCCAGAACGCCGTCAAGCTTCGCGAGATCTTCAAGGCCAAGTTGCAGCAGCTTGTTCAGGATGGCAGCATCCAGCCCAGAGAAGCCGAGCTGCCGTACCTTGGCGAAATCCCTGACTTCTCGCCATCCCCGCCTGCTGAAGAAGACGACGGCGAGGAGGACGATGAGGACGAGGATGAAGACGAAGAATCAGACGATGACGACGATGTCGACTCGGAGACGGGCCGGCGCCGGCGGAAAGGCGCTGCACAGAAAAATAAGGGCAAGCTCAACGGCGGCGCCATGTCCACAAACATGTACACCGCGACAGAAGGACGCATCAATGCTGTAATTGCTGGTCTGGAGAAGGCCGAGGACGAGGACGGCGACCCGCTGCTCGACCCCTTTGAGACGCTGCCCGACAAGGGGCTGCTGCCGGAGTACTACGAGGAAATCAAGAACCCCATCGCCGTTGACATTATTAAGCGCAAGTCTCGCCGCAAGATCTACCTCACTATCGACGAAGCCGCTGCCGACTTTGAACTTATGTTCAACAACGCCAAGCTGTACAACCAGGACGGCAGCGAAATCTTCGTGGCTGCCGTCAAGCTGCAGACTCTCATGCGCCGCTTGGTCGCCCAGGAACGCGCCAAGCCCGACGATGCCTTCCGCGATCAGCACGGCCGCCTTGCTGTCCCAGGTGTGCAGCATCTCGGCCAGGTCTGGCGCATTGGTGACTGGGTTCTGCTGCGAAACGCCAACGAGCCTAACAAGCCCATTGTAGCCCAAATCTTCCGTATGTGGTTCGACGCTGCTGGCCGTGCTTGGGTCAATGCCTGCTGGTACTACCGCCCGGAGCAAACGGTGCACCGCTTTGATCGTCACTTCTACGAAAACGAGGTGATGAAGACTGAACAGTACCGCGACCACCCATTCGAAGACGTGCTTGACCGTACCTTTGTCATGTACTCCGACCAGTATTCGCGCGGTCGCCCCCGTGGCTACCCACCGAACAAGACGCTATACGTTTGCGAGTACCGCTACAGCGAGGACAATTTCCGCTTCACCAAGATTGTCAAGTGGGAGACAATGGTGCCAGAGGAGGTGCGCGGCCTCGATATCCTCATGGATCCGTACCCAGCGCCGCGCCGCTTCCCCAAGTATCCCAGCCCGATCAAGCACCTGCTGGATCCCAACTCGCGTGAAACGGACACACTGCCCAAACCCACCTGGCGCAATCCCAATGCACCGCCCATGATCGGCTCTGTCCACCGCCGTCCTCGACTTCCCAATGTAAGTTTTCGGTTTGCTTTAATAACACGCGCTCCCTACACCTTCTATTCTTGCCCCCATGTAATCTCTATTGTCTCTGCGTGCGGCAGTATATCGTGCCAGCCCCTGTCTACGTGTCGTATTGGCTGTGGCTGTTGCCTTTACGGGCTGCTGGAGGGGCGCGGCCTGTTTGATCTCTCTCCTTTGTCAGCCCCGCCATCACAGACGGCTATCTGCCTGCCCGGTGAACAAAAAACCTATCACACTGGCCATTTCCACGTTTTTCTCACACGGCCTCGGCTAGCCCTCGCTCTCCTTCCCTCCCAATATTCTTTCCCTCATTTGTTCCATTTTGTCCCTCGCCCTCTCACTTGGTGTTCTCTGATATTGTCTCTGAATAACTTTAATACCGACCATTGCGTCTGGCACTACACGCGTCAATTGGCGGCTATCACACTTGCACATTTATATTTTTCAGCACCTTTATGCGCGCCATCTACGTCGTCTATTTTTAAGGCTTCAAATTCTAACAGCCCACAAAGGAGTCACCACCTCCAGACCCAGCAACGGTTCCGCCGCTACCGCAACCTACGACCAGCGATATGCTCATTGACCCTTCGCGGCGTGTTTCCGTGCCTGGTGCGCCCCAGGGATTCCTGCAGCCCGGCGCGCACCCGAGTCAATCGCCATCACCGCACGCGTCGTACGCGCAACAGCAGTTTGTGCCGCGTCCTAGAGCGACGCCCATGCCTCCAAGCACACCTGGAACGCCTAATGCGCACATCCAGCCGTCGCCTCATCACCACCCCATGCAGGCCATTGCGACTCACCCGCCCGTGCCACAACAGCAGGGCGGCCACCTCGCACCTGCGCCAGGACAAGGCGGGCCAATGCCTGGCGGATCCCCCCACCTTCTGCCGCACAATGCCTACAACCCTAACGCACAGCCGCACCAGCAGCAGCAGATGATGCGGCCAGGCCCTCCCACGCCCGTCCAACACAACCAGATGATGGTGCCGCCTCCACCACAGCAGCCGCAGCACCATCTCTCACCGCAGCCCCATCATCCGGGAATGCCTCCTGCTGCCGGCGGCTACAACCAGCACTTCCCTCCTCAGCACCAACAACAACAGCAGCAGCAGCAGCATAGAATGTCTACGCCGGTGCGGCAGACGCCCATCATGCCGCCTGTGCCGCCGCACCATCACCAGTCGCCTGCACCGCAGCAGCAACAGCAGCAGCAGCACCATCAGCCGCACCAGTCGCAGACTATCGCGCCGCCACCTGTACCTAATGGCTACATTCCGCCGCGGGCGTCTGCTGAAGCGTTCGTGCTACCCGAGGACGTGGACAGCACGATCCCCGAGAACCTGCGGAAACACTACCACCGCGACGACAAGGGCCGCGTGCTCTTCTTCACAACGCCCTCTGTGGGCCACGGTCTCAACAACAGCAGTGGCGACGGGCCAACCGACAACGTGCGTGCTGCACCCGAGTACGAGGGTCTGGGCCACAGCGTGCGTTACCTCAACGGCCTCGAGCAGTTCCGCGAAGAGCGGCGTTTGAAGCGCAAGGCGCGTGATGAGCAGCTCGAAGTCGAGCGGCGCGAAGCTGCCGTTCGGCAGGAGGCTGAGCGCGAGGCAGCAGCGGCTCAGCTGTACCATGCAGCAGGCGAGGCACTGGGTGGCTTCGTGCAGTGGATGGACAACGGGACACGGCGCATGTTCGAGGGCGGCGAGGAGGCCGGCTCAGGGGCCAAGAAGCAGGCTGTGGCGACTGCCAGTCACTAGGCGGTTGTCGAGTCGATAACAGAGTTTGGAGATCGGAGTTGAGTGCCTCTTTACTTGGTGTCAGGGTTGGCGAGTCTTGTTTCTTCTAATGCTCTTTCTTTATCGTGTTTCATTCCTGTCTTTTATTTCTTTCCTTTTTTTTTGTTTCTGTTTCTTTTTAACACCCAGCGAATGGACGGAAAGGCACAGCAGGGGACTGTATCTGTATGTAAGAGTAGACGCAGGGCCTCTGTTTATTGCAAACTACAAAATTTGACTTGGACATTTTTAGTTTCTATTTCTATTACTATTTCCTTTCTCGCTTTCTTTCACTTTTTGGTCTGGTTTTTCTTGCAGAACAACGAGAGTTTCCTCTCGTCAGATATCAACTTCTGCCGGCCTTGACAATACCATTGTTCCCTTGTTTTCACAAAGGTCCTTGGTGTCCCGTTGGTCAGATGCAAGATATGCGGGGGAACTGCACCGGCGCGGTTGACTAACTCCACAAAAGGAAACTCACCTACCACCAGCGAAGCCCAACAGCTGTCATTTGTCAATCCACATAATCCATCCAGCGGCCGTACGTCTTTCTCACACGCACAACAGTAACGTCACTTTTTTACATATTGGACCGTCCTCCCACATTTGCACATTGCACGATCCTAGTCAATTGGGTTTTGACTGCTCCCATCTTATTTTAATTCGACATTCTCTTCTAACATATCATCTGATTTGACAATCTTGAAAGTTCAGAACTGGCATCTTGTCTTTGTCTACACAACAACGTCATATCGGACACACCTCTACTCATCAACACAACACGTCCTCTCTCACTTCCGCCTCCTTCCATCATGGCGTCCCTCGATCTCACAGCTCCCGGTGCCGTCACCATCCGGCAGCTGACTGTCGCCGACCGCGATGCCTGTGTCGTCGTCGAAAACGCCAGCTTCACCAACCCAGACCACCGCGCTACGCCTGACAAGTTCTCGTACCGCCTGACCGTCTGCCCCGAGCTGTGCCTTGGCGTGTTTGTGCACACGGCCGACTCTGAATCTCTTCTCCCGGCTGGCTCGCCATCGTCATCGTCTTCATCTGCCTCCTCGTCCGGTGTTCTCGTCGGGCACATTATTGCCACTCGGTGTGATACGCCCGTCCTGTCGGATGCCAGCATGGGTGTTCCCAAGGACTGGCGGGCAGCTGTGGCCGCTGCCGGCACCGATGCTGCCGCATCCTTCTCGTCACCTCTCGGCAACCAGGCAGACGGTCGGACTGTTGCTGTGCACTCGCTAGGCATCGTGCCGTCCATGCAGGGCAAGGGGCTGGGCACGAAGCTGATGCAGGCGTACCTGGAGCGTATGGCAGCGCTATCGGCCTCTGACGCTCCGCAAAAGGTCGATCGTGTTGCGTTGATCTGCCAGGACTACCTTGTCGGGTACTACACGAGGCTGGGTTTCACGAGCAACGGCCCAAGTGCGGCACAGTTTGGTGGTGGCGGCTGGTTTGACATGGTGAGTCTTATCTCGGAGCAATGGCATTAACGGAGGCCAAACTAACACACAGTAATTACAGCATTACACGATCTGATGGGGGCAAATAAGCTATGTGCATTGGGTATCTCTAATATACAGATCAATGAAACTAAAATACTAAAATAATTCAACGGATAGATAATTAAACGCCAAATCCAATAAACAGTACACAGTAATAAACAACACGACGTACATACGCCATTATTGCATACAAAATATAAACTCCATAACCAAATGCAAGATGATTAACCCTGTATACCGTCGAATCAAATCCGAGATGGTCAAATACAGCGACCTATACGCCCTCTTTTTGTTTTGTGTCTACGTCATGTCTGATTCCATTTCCGGCCACTCGTCTCCCCGTGCTCCGTCTAAGTACAGTCAAAGCCGGTCCACTCAAACCCCCCTCTCATGATTTAATCCTCCGCCTTGTACTGGGCGCGGTAGGCCTCGGTGCGCGCCAGGTCGTCGGCCGTGGCCAGATCGCGCATGCCGGCGATGATGTTGTCCAGCGTCAGGATGGCCAGGATCGGCAGGCCAAACTCGCGGCGCAGGGCACCCAGGGCGCTCTCCTTGGTCGGGGCGTCTGGCAGCGTCTCCATGCGGTCGAGGGCCACGACAATGGCCACAACGTGGCCGCCGGCAGCGCGGATCTTGGCCACAGCCTCGCGCTTGGCGGTGCCGGCCGTGATCACATCGTCGACAATCACGACGCGCTTGCCCTCCAGCGGCGCGCCCACAAAGTTGCCGCCCTCGCCGTGGTCCTTGGCCTCCTTGCGGTCGAAAGCGTAGCCGATGCCGCCGTAACGCTGCTTGTCAAGAGCAGCAAGAGCGCCGACGGCAGCCGTGGCCAGAGGGATGCCCTTGTAGGCGGGGCCAAAGACAACGTCAAAGGCGGGCTTGGAGGTGTCCTTGTCGCCCTCGGCATTGAAGACGCCGGCCTTGTCGGCCTCGGCAATGGTCTCGCCAAAGGCCGTGGCAATGGCAGCGAGCAGGTCGGCGCGGTAGAAGGAGCCGGCGTTGAAAAAGTAGGGAGACTGGCGGCCCGACTTGAGCGTAAACGAGCCAAACGACAGCGGGCCGCCCTCGATGGACGCGCGCAGGAACTCGGCCTTATAGGGAGCAAGCTCAGACATGATGGGCGGTTGTGGGCGGTTGTGGGCGGTTGTGGGTGGTTGTGGAGGAGGAGGCGGTCAAAGGTCGGTTGTTTGTATTGTTTTGGTGAGATTTAAAAATTATCCCACGCTCAACTTTTGTTTCACTTTTTTTGCTAACAAGGATGCTGATAGCTCCTTCCCTGCGCAGTACATTGTCGCAAGAGGAACGCCGCTAACGGACCCCTCCGTTTGGCCTGCCATAAGTACATTTTCTTTATCTCAGTAACAAAAAAAAAAAACTTTTTTCTCTTCGCGCGGCTTATCACGCCTTTCAGCCTTTAGTGCCCCGCGCTTGCGACAGAGCCCCGCTATCCCTCCGTGTTAGTGATCTGCCGCGCCGGACTCGAGATGGCATCTGGTCGAAGGTGATGCATGAAGCTGTCTTTTGGCTATATTTAATTCGCAGGTCCTGAATAAAAGTGACTTGAGCGCAGTAGAATGGTTAGAGCGAGATGTGGAATACAAATGGCAAAGAAGAAAACCGTAACAATGTAGGGCTTTTTTAAAGTACTTGCTTGTTTTCTTAAAAAAGATTAAAAATAAAATAAAAAATAAAATAGGGCAAAAGATTGATTCAAGTGTACCAGACGTTTTCTTCATAACCAATAAAACCTGCAGCCAACACACTCAACGGGAGGGAGAGCCTCCCGCCGAAAGCAAGGCATTTGGAGAGCGGACGTTTGTGAAATTCTGTCCCTTGCTGCATCTTTCTTCAATTTAACAAATATAAAAAAAGAAAAAGAAAAAGAAAACCCACGATTCTCGTTTACTTCTGCTGGCAACTGCCGCCTCGCTTGCGTCAGCTTTGAACGGGACGTTCCGAAAATAAAAAAGACGACGCGGTTCCCGTATTTTCTATGGCTGTCTCCGTTGGAAATGGAAGTCCAAGTGGGCTGTGTATTTTCGTGTTGTTGTACTCTCTTCTTCTATTCTTATAAAAATACGGAGTATTACCGTCCACCCCTCGTAAGCTGCCGTCTTACACGCAGAAGCTGGAGATGCAAGGAGGGGCAGGCCCTGGAAAACAAGAGCATTTCGAAGAGAAGAGAGTGGGATTGCACTTTTATCTCACTCCCAGCCTCATTGCTCCCTTGGGACATTCCTTGCCAGATGGCAGCCTATTTTTGGTAAATCAGCCCTGACGCCTTTTCTCTCTCTCTCGCTTTTATCGTTGGACCGGTTGTTTGGATGCTTATATCTCGTGGCTTCTGCTATCTTGGCTTCTCTTGGAAGCAGGACTCTCTCATATTTCTTATATGAACCACGCCCCTCTCATCTCATCTCTCGATATTTCATCTGTTGTCTGCAACCTTTTCCCCCTCCTTTTCTTTCGTTACTGTCACCTCATTGCTAGCGGCATGGCCTGCATTCTCGATCTGACCGACGGACCCCAGTCCAGCATCCCCACGATGCTGCGTCAACCGGTTTCTGCTGCGTAACAGCAAAATATTCCACATGCCCCTCCAGGTGAGGTCACCCTCTCTGCGGCCGATTCACGTAACACAAATCTAGAGACAAGGTCAAGAAAAAAGGCCAAGAAGGCCAAAGACAGGCCGAAACGGATCAATAAAGCTCATAGCTCAAACTCGCCCTGGGCATTAATTATAACTGTATGTAAGTTGGTTTTTGGTTTTCCTCCTCTCTCCAATACCATATCATATCCCTTTCGTCTCCATCTCTTTACCGACTCCCCCAAAACCCAGATAATATTATAAACAGGAAAAGAAAAAAAAAATAGTATCGATGATGAGGCGACGAGAAAAGCCGTCGAGGTTCGATACCATCAAAACGACTACTTCTATCCCGAGATAGCAAAACAAACCCGGGCAGCAGCGAGCGCCCTATGGTCGGCGAACCAACAATGAGAAACAGCGGACAAAAAAGAACAAAAAAAAAAGAGCGCAAACGCCCGTATCTGCTGTGGAATGGCAAGTAATGCCAACGATAAAAAAAACCCAGCCTCCCCACCCGTCTGGACTAACAACTTGCCTCCCCTTCGCAGTGGCCAAGGCCAGAAAACGAACGAAGACAAGGAGCCCAAGAACAATGGGAAAGCAACACATTAAAACGCCCAGCGGGATTTGACGAAAAAAGAATAGATCATTAAGAATGGAAGGAAGGGCCCGCTTGTTGTAATGGCTAACGTTTTCTCAGAATATGCATGTTGCTATGCAAAAAAATGTCGGCGACGGTTTAAATGTAAACTTGACGCGCAATGTCGAATCTTCGTTTCGTTTCGTGAGGCTCGAAAACACATCTACTCTTCCTCCCAGAGGCTCGCGTACGCCTGGTCTCGACATTTACCACTCGCGCTTGGAGAAAGTCAGAGGGCAGTCATCCTATTCAATGTTAGTATCTGAATCTCCAAGTATTTACACGAGTTTTACTTTGTGTGTGTTGTGCTAACGTACCTTGGGGAAGATGGTGGCAAACACCTTGATCTCCTCCGACAGAGGAGTGGCGTGGTGCTCCCACTTGAGCTGCAGCGAAGCCATTCCGATCAGCAGAGCCAGGTTGACCTGAGCGTACTGCTGGCCCAGGCAGTAGTGCGGGCCCGTGCCAAAGACCAGGAAGTTCTTGGCGCCCTTGACCTCAGCGTCGCCAGAGTAGTAGCGCTCAGGGTCGAAGGTGTCGGGGTTTGTGTAGACTTCGGGATCGCGCAGCGCCAGGTACGTCGTCGGGATGACCATGGAGCCCTTGGGCACCGTGTAGGTGTCGGTGATGGGGAAGTCCTTCTTGGCAAGGTACGGGACCATGAGGACAGGCGGGCGGTAGCGCAGCAGCTCCTTGACGACGGCGCGGGTGTAGGTCATCGACTCGACCTTGTCCAGGCCGACAGAGCCGTAGGGGTCGCCGTTGCGGACCTTGAGGTTCTCGTCGCGAATACGGTCCAGGATCTCGGGGCGTTGGGCCATGATCTGGAACAGCCACGTGCAGGCGCTGCTGGTGGCGTCCTGGGAAGCGAACAGGAAGGTGAAGATGGTCTGGGAGATCTCATAGTCGGTGAAGTCGCGCAGCAGGGGGTACGGCTTCTCGACGCCCTCGACGGTGGTACCCTTGGCCTCAGCCTCGCGCCAGCGCTCCGAGTCGATCATCTGCTTGACCCAGGCGTCCATGATGCAGGTGACCTCGCCGCCAGCCCGCATGCGGACCTTGCTCTTGGCAGCGCACTTGGAGAACTCGTGCAGGACCAGATCGGCGGCCTTCTTGCCGTACCAGGTGCGGGTAAAGGGGATGATGATGGGGAAGTTGACGAGCTCGAGGGCGGCGGTGATCAGGTAGTAGTCGTCGGCAATCTTCTTGAGCGACTCGTCGGGCAGGTAGTGGCCGACAAAGGTGCGGCAAGACACGGCGCACATGACCTCGCGGAACTCGCTCATGAAGGGGAAGGGTTTGCCCTCGTGCTCCTCGGTGACCTGGACGAAGCGCTCAAAGTACTTGTTGTACACCTCGGTCTGGCCAGGCAGGTAGCACTCGAGGGCCTTGCGAGTGAAGAGGCCGTTGAGGCCCTTGCGGAAGTCGACGTGGGCTTTGCCGTCGAGGAAGACCCAGTTGTCGGCACCAAGCAGCTTGTGGGCGACGTCGACGACGCAGGGTTTGACGAAGCTGGGGGCGTTGAAAACCTTGCGGGCCATATCGCGAGTCGAAGCAATCACAACGAACCTATCAGACAGAGACCATGTTAGCGAATTGAAAGACCGATATCAGAGTCGCGCCACTTTTGGCCGTCCCAAGCACGTCTTCTCGAGTTTGTTACTGCCGGGTGTTCTCATTTTACGTACTTGTGGAAGACGGAGACACAGCTCAGGGGGCCGCTCTGCCACTTCGCATAATACTCCTCGAACTTGGGGTTGACGCTCTCCAGGAAAGGGCCCATGAAGGGCAGCTTCATGGCCGGGCCGACAATGGAGCCCTTGCGCCAGATGTAACTGACTGTTGAGCTGTTAGCAATGGCGACGAGAGAGTGAGATAAGAACAGTGAAAGGCGACTGCAACATACTCTGGTCATAGAGGACGGCCGTAACCAGAAGAGCCAGCAGAATCTGCCAGATGCTGGCATTGGCGATGGCATTGATCACAGGCTCGAGCTGTGCCGGAAGCGCGCCGGCAACATACTTGGCGTGCGCCAGCGGCGACGCAAAAGACGTCGCGTTGGTGGTCTCCATTGTGTGCGATTCGAGGATGCTGTCCGGACTCGATCGGGAGGGCTGTTGGGTGTGGAGAGAGAAAAGGGAGAGGAGGGTGAAAGAGAGACGGGAGAAGGGCGAGGGAAAGCAAATAAGGGGAAGTAGATACTGTGATCCGAGCGCGCTGCAAGAGAGACAGACGCAGAGAGGCGGACAGTGGGTCAGGCCCGGTCGGTCGATTATTTCTCCTAGTCCGGGATTGGGCGGACGGCGGAAGGAGAGAGGGAAAGACGAGGAAATGGATGGGGCGAGGCTCGAGTGAGAAGGGAAAAAACAGACGCGACCAGAGACAAGGAAAGAAACAGAAACAAAAATGAAGGGAAAGGGGCAACAAAAAGCAACAAGAAAATATGGCCAGGTCCGCGGGAGTGTGGAAAACAGATATGGGGCTCTCACTATTGCGATGTAGAGGCTAAAAAACTTGCGTTACAGTGGTGATTTCACTGGGGGTGGTGCTGCGGGGGTTGTGAACAGGGGGTTCTTTCATCCAGTGTTTTTTCTTTTTCCTTTTTCTTTAAACTTTTTTTTTTCTTTTTGTCTTTGCGCGGACCGTTGTCCGCTCTTTCTCCTTTGGAGAGCCAGCCCCTTTTGTGGTGTCGCTCTTTCCCATGAAAATACCAAAACAACGCCAAAAGCAAATACGGCCGGAAATTACGGATTACAATGTGCACGCTTGGCCAAATCCAATACTACAGGCGCTGCTAGACGGGTCAACAGGTGGGGTCTTTGGAGGTCCCTGGCCTGGTTCTTTCATTTCTTCCCTTCTAGTTTTTTCTCACTCTTTTGCAACTCTATCTCCAAAGTGGCCAGTTCTGGAACGCGAATGGTGCTATCAAATCTACCGCCGCTCCTAGAATACGCCGTTGCAAAATGGGTAAAGAAAACAGGCGATCAGAAGAAGGAGAAAAGATGGAGAAAAAGAACGATTAAGAAAAATAAAACTGGACCAGACCCAGTAAAGCTGCCGCTTGCACCATGCAAAACAGGCGTGCAGCCAAGTAGCCGAGTCTGTTCTTTCCTGACTCTTTACTTCGTTCTACCGTTTGCTAACAAAAAGTCAGATTTCACTCGATAAGCTCCGTTCATATCCCACGCACAAAACGGCTGTCAAACCTCGCGCATCTGTGTGGTCGAGAGGAAGGCACGGCTGCTCTGTCATCCATCCTCCCTGCCGTTGCGAGTTTTTGCAATTTTGTTGGGGAAGGAGCGAATGCGAATAAGAGACAGTCGTGCTGCAGGGCAGGCTATGTTAGCCAATCAGGAGACGCTATTGACTGGCAAAATGCATGTGCTTGCTCGTACTCGTACCCGGGGACGCGGGCGGTCAGTCTGGCAGCACAGTAAAAGGGTCTCAGGTTCGCAAATGCAGGGCACAACAGGGCACATAGCGCTTGCCGGAGGCTCAAAAGTCGTACGTTTGTGCACGATATTATTCAGTTGTCGATATTTGTTGTCGCCATTCCTGCCGGTTGCGTTTCAAACACCGCGTGTCGCTGGTTCTTTCCATCTGGGTTTTACTCCGGGCAAACTCCGCTCGCGCTTTCCTTGTCCGTCTTTCGTCGCAAAAGGACAATCGAGTGAAATGAAGGCCAGAGGGAACGAACTGAAGGCGACCATAGCTCCCTACAGCTGCTCCCTCCTCTGCAAGGCCCCTCCTCCTGAATCAGAGAGTGTGCCACAGCATGTCAGATATTAGTTCCACGGCGGGATCTGTTCCTGCCGCGTGCTCCTGTTGCGGCGTTCTTTTCAGGGGGCCTGTCCAGTAAAAACGCACCCAGCGACCTCAAAAACATTGGATCTGGGTTTGGTCGAGGATCAGCGGGCTGTCATTGGCCAATGGCGTGCTAGTCATCTCGGCAATATGGTGCAAGTTTGCGCTGCGTTTTGCTCACCGCCCTTTCGGCTCCTTTCCTTCGTAACTGACTAACCACAACCCCCTGTAAAAGGGACTTGCCGGCTGTCAGCACTGGCTCTGTGCAACTAACCAAAACAACTGCCAGCTGTCAGGCACAGTCAAAGCTGCCCCCCGCAAAAGGACGCCCCAGAAGAGACCATCACAGCCAGGCACCAAGAAAGGCTACAGCCTTGCGCTACTCCAATATCCAACGACCACAACAAGGGTCACAAGGCTCGGAGCGATCTTGTCAATATGAGGCTCCTGAGATGGTGGCTTGACGGTGGAGACACTTGTAGCTCAAGGTTTTATTTATCAGCACTAACACAGGAAGAGCACATTCTTACAGCGGCGATTGAACCTTTGCAATCATCAACGAATCACATCACGATGAAAGCCATGACGATTGAAGGACATCTTGTTGGCTGAACATGCCGTTACTCTTTTCCCATTTTACAAAGGTCTTGTGATCTGAATTTACTGCTCTCCGGGCCATATCGGGCATTCTCAGGCTGTCCCGGGGCATATCGCCGTTGCGATCCTCGATTCCTAGAATGGCCGAAGAAGCAAGAATAGCAATTGAAGCATCGAAGAGAATACCACGAGATGCTTCGGATAATGGCCGATGAAAACTTTGTGTTTCACGAGACCACGATATCAATAGCAGCATTGTCGATATCAAATAAGAATCCAACAACCCCGCAAGGCTTTGAGTCATGCCAAGTTTGCGATCCATGAGGAATTGAGGAGATGGCTCCATCTTGGCCCCGGAACCCCGCGGTCGACCCGGTCTTCGGGAGGATGCGCTTGGCCAGACTTCCGAGTGCGTTTTTCCCGCCGGTTTATCGCGAACGACTGGCTGTCTTACACTCTTCTCGGAGCGTCATTTTGGTTCATACTTCATGTCGTCATCCTAAATAAAGAAAACAGGATTGTATTGATCGTGCTTTGTTACATTATTATCACTGTTGTTTTGTTCTTGATGGACAGGCGGGAAATCTAGGGATCGAGTGCGCGAGGACGAAACAAACCCGCAAAGTCGCGAGGCCACGTATCTTTATGACGACAGACGATGAGAAAGACATAATTATACGAGATGATATCGGAGAGTCGTCATAGAACGCCGAGAAGGCAGCGAAAATAAAAAAAGTAAGAGCGAAGATTGAATGCGGGTCTTTTTTGCGGCTCTTTTGCGACGTTTTGTTTGCCTTTTGCAGAAATAACAGGCACTTGACTCCTACCAAGCTGCCAACTACTGGGTATGTATGTAAGCGCCGGGGTGACCTTTATTACCGATTTGACGAGTCGAAAACGCATGTGTCGTGAGCAGTCGTGTGGCTCATACGCGATATCAAAGGACCTTCCTCTTTTGTCGATGAGTCCTTGGCTCGACACCATGACGACGCAGGCACCCAGGATAAGAACTACGCGCAGATAGGACTCGAAATCGACTTCAGAAAAAATGAGTAGAACTCGAGATGCAAAATATTTGCTGCCTTGGGACTTTATTGTTTTCCTGGAGCCGCACTACACGGGTAAATCGAGGGTAAAGTCTGGGCCGTGCAAATGATAACACGCATTCATCATGATGTGTGAAACAATGCACAAAGCACACGATATGGATAACGGTAAAGGACGACAGCCGGCAACTCAGTTTATACCCTCACTGCTCAAAAAAATCTGAAAACCCAAAAAATCTGTAAAGGTGGAGGATCCGGAGGAACAACAAGATCGTCATTTATGGGGCCCGTGACTCTGAATCCAACTGTGGCTATTTGCCCCGTTTGAGGCACGACGGCCGACTCTGACTCCCACTGAAACGCCGACTTTAATTCTCCGACTAAAATTGCTGAGCCACGAGGCACTCGATTTTTTCTCGAGATGCATGAGGGGGGAACCTATCAAGGGGCATTGGGGAGCATCCAGGAAAAAACGTCTTTGAAGGAGTCAAAGGACCTGCACACTTGGTCGCCTCGCATACCAACAAAGGTAAGTACGGCGTCGTCCTTGGTACGAGGAGGCGTATCTGCGCCTTGTGTCCGGACTTTGTACCACGAGGTCGAGAATCGATGCATGTGTCCATAAAAATTCTGTGACGTCCGTCTGCTTCGCCCATCTCGTCTGTATTCCTTCTTTCTCCATACACAGCCATACACAGTCATAACCGCCTGCCTCAGACCTCGATATTTCTCAAAAGACTGTTGTCGAAAGTGTAAAAATGTCCCAAGGCGTGGCCATCAGCCATGATAAAGGAGGGGTTCATGCGATCTGAGCAACCCGTCACGGCATGCATAGTCGGCCTGAGTCATAAGGCAGCAGCAGGGTTTGAGGCGATCCTCTCCTCCTCCTTCCTTTGCATGTACCTCCTTCACTCCTTCCATGTACCTTCTTTACCCATTGCATATGCACCTACTTTTTCCACCTGCTTCGTACCTCTTTCACACGTCGTATATCGCACATAGGGAGGATTACGCAAACGGGACGCTTCCATGCTCTTTTTGGGGTCCATACCGCCTAGACATAATGGCCTTGGCACTTCTACAGCACGCACGTTGGACCATAAATGGATGTACAACAAGAAGGCAGCTGTATTTTGGATGGTACAGAGCCGTCTATAGGCCCTCTGACCCCAAAAGGGAATATCGAAACATCACAGGCAGGGAACACGGCCAAGGGAAAGAATCCAAACAGGAACCAATGAAAACATGAAAACAAGGTCCAGACACTGCATTCAAAGCACGGCGTACACACATCGGCCAGAAGCGGACTGCGGCTGGTACCGGGAGGCTGTTTTCTTAATCCAGGGGTGTGGCAGTGAATTATTGACTTTGGCACCCGATAAACGGTTCACAACCTTGGACATGACGAAAAGACGAAAAAGACGAAAAGGATGCAGAGCTAAGAAGACCAACAGACCAAAAGACCAAAACGACATGATGGAGGGTAGCAAAAGGCGCCAGGAAAGCAATTGGGTTCCTTGGCTGGTGACGTAGAGAGTCTAATTGACCGCATGTATGACCATTTGCTAGACGAGGCGCAGGCAAACAACGGACGACAAGAAAAATATGAAAAAAGAAAGAACACGAAAAGGATGCAGGGGTAGAGCTTAGAGTGCGGCAAGGCCCCCCATCCGGTATTAGCCCAAACACATGGACAGCTACAGTATTACTCCAAGGCAACAATCCATGCCTGCATGTTTGTCGTAGTATGGTAGACTGTCTCAGGCATCCAATTTTTCTTTTTCTCTATTTTTTGTTTGTACCAGAGAAGCCTGCGACTAAGCGTAGATAGCATCACAGCCATCAGATGATGTCCTGGTACCTTGATATAGTAAGCCTTATTATTTTGATTTTTGTTTATTCACGCTCTGTTTCCGCGGACTATCATGGCCGTCTCACTCTTCCTCTCACATATAAAGGACATCCAGTCCCTCGACTTTGAAAGATGTCTCGAACATAAACAATCAGATCAGAACCACCAGTCTCAATAGGCCTCCTTCATTTTCTCTAAGACCATCATCACCTTTGTTTACACTGTCACTTTTTGATTAAAATCAAACTCAACCCAATATCAACACCACCCTTTTATCCAGCCATTTTCTCGCCCAAACCGCCATCATGAACCACAGCGGCTCCAACCCCTACTCTTCCACCAACTACCACAGCGTCGACTGTGACACTGCCCGCACCCTCATCAACGACATCACATACAAGCCCTCGGCCGACGAGGTTGCTACGATGGAGAGCCGCGAGGCCGAGTACCAGGCCGCCAAAGCTGCCAAAGCTGCCCGCAAGGCAGACAAGGCCGAGCAGTCGAGACTGGCCAGGGAGGCAAAGAAGGCCACCAAGAGCGATTCCGGCGCATACAACTATTACGGCGCCGACGACAAGGCGTCTGTCTTTAGCGACCACAGCACGAGCACATACACCGGCAGCATCCGCAGTCTGTTGTCTCGCAAGGGCAAGGACAGCAAGTAAACGGCTGTGAGAACATGAAGAAGATAAAGTTTATATTTACGCTTTACTTTTCTTTATTTTTCTTTCAGACACACAGCTGCCCTCGATTCTTGCCTTCACGAGTCGCGGCTATTTCCTTACGCAACACGGAGACTGCTGTTCACTGGCTTTTTGTTTCTTTTGGGGATTTTCTTTCATAAACAAACTCTCGGCCCAGAGCTGTCTCCGTGTCGCAAAGGACTCCCCCACAGAGTCCGTCCTCGGCCCGGGTTATGATCAGCTCGCTCTACACGCGGCTCAAGATGGCGAATATAACAAAAAAATGGCCAGCCGGGCCAAGGAGGGGGGGGGGGGGGGGGGGGGGATGTATAGATATGACAACAAAAAAAGGCAATGCCACGGCCATAAACGGACATCGCAAATTTATGTGATGTTGTTGAACAGGTAAAG